>JAMZDL010000059.1:0-167972 GCA_027579765.1 Candolleomyces efflorescens
TCACCCTTCGCCATCCATAGAAATCTGATACAATATGAGTAGCGGGCACTGCGGCGCCAGCCGGCTCAAAACTTATACCCTACGAAATAGAAGTCCGACTAGTGTACAAATATACAAATATATATAAACAGCGCGCTCATCTCGAGAGCATACTACAACATCTTTTGTCCTTGGGTGTATATGTGTGCTCATGCTTGGCTGTGTCCCTTTGAGATTGCGGCATGAGCTCAGTCTTTCGTTGAGAGCCTGAGACGATGTTCCGAGTCGTTGCTCACAACGTCTCGCTTGAATGACGGGGACGAGGCACTCGTAGTCTTTCTTCTGCCTTGACGGGACCCTGTTAAGTCTTCGTGATGCCAGGGGTGAAGTGTCACTGAATCTTCATCCGCTCCTTGCCGTGACGCCGTTTCGACGAGATGTTGTCTCGGTCCTCACATGTGAGATCCCTTCACAGTAGCTAGATACCTGATTCATGATCTGGTCCCGGCGACATATATATATTGTAGAAAAGAAAGCAGACGTTCGCCATACAGATAAGTCGTCGATTGCCCTATCAGCATGGTGTCTTTGGACTGACTGACTCGACGGACATCTAGTCCTCGACAATTAGTCACGACGAATCGTCCAAATTGCTCTAACCTTGCCCTCCAAAATAGAAAACCACAGGAGGAGCACATTGAAGTCAACTTGTGTCTGGCTTGACTCTAACTTGCACGTTAACTTGAAGCTGACTTGTCGGGGAAAAACCAACTCATGTTGAAAATGTTAGAAAATGTTAATTTAGTAAGGGGACACGTTAAGTGCACAAGTAACTTTGTTAATCACCGTCTCGAATTGAGGTGATCAATTATGCGGCTGGGTGTATACTTGCACCAAGAGCAAGAATGCGACCCAATTGAATGCTCTGTCCTGACTATTATGTCAAAGCTTTCAAGATCTTTTCCGACTATAACGATCCATTTAAGCAAAATTTCCCTGAGTAATCCTGCCCAGCGGGAAGAAGCTGCTCAATGGGTATTCGCCTCACCAAGGACTAGCTCCGAAGTTAGGCAAAACGTCTACGAGGGCGAGATAATTTATGACCAAGCTTGAAGAGGAACTTGAAAGCCTACGAAGAAGCCGATGCCAGTTTGCCGCCTACGACAACCGAACTGAGACAAGATGAGCCTGTGAGTAGTCAATTGGAAAGACAGAGGCTACTATGTACGGAGCCTCCCAAAATTGAGCAAAGCTTTTTCATCAATTCCGGTGATACTTTCATTCTTTACTTTGCCGCTTTGCCTCAATGGTATGGGAAGGCATAAACCTCGTGCTGACGGTCATCTGATAACTGAGGGGGTAGATGAAGCTTATTAAACACTCAGAGAAACGACGGGGCTGTTTCATCATGGAGTGACACAACTAGTCCTACAGCCGGTACCAGTAGTCGATTATTATGCGTAGGTGTTTCATGTATCCATTCTACACTCCTAAAGATCGTTCAAGCTGTAACTTTTGGCGGTGCCACAAGTGATTCTCCCGTAGGTGGGTGAAGTGTGTGGTTGAGCCTCGCAATTGAGCAATGACCTTGCGGGTTCTCGGACTCCTTCATACGCCATTTGTGTAATCAACGTGGTCAGCATGCAATTCCAGAGCTCAGGGTCCAATGAAACAGCTGAAATCTTGAGCGCTAAAGCCAAGGAGGCCGACACGAGGCTAGTTTATGCATCCGCAGTTTGTATGTCAGACCTAGTACCACCATCAGGGCTCAGGCGCTGGTCTTTGAACGGTTTGGAATTGCTACAAACCGCTGATACCCCGCGGCCAGTCTCGTGTCGCCCACGCTGCTGTAGTGTATGCGTGTTGTCACCAGAAAACGACTTAAAATCATGTTTTTCTCGTTTAAACACAACAGATTTCAACAGGGCAGTATATCTATTATTCACCCGATCTTCGAGACCTCGGGGTGACTCGCGACAAATTAAGGCTAGACCTGCCAGTTTCAAGGGTGTCACATCATTGTTTTCAGGTCGAAATGCGTCTCCCCATGCCACTGCCGCTGTGGAGGAGAGGTACATTACTTGAGTGGATGCACCGCTGTCCAATCAGGTACCGACCTGGAAGTCTGGAACCATCAATGGACCTCCATAGCCCTTCCTATACGCAGTCACGACACGCATCTAATCTGACAGCTTTCAATTTGAAACCGCTGCTTTTCATATCGCAAGTATCTAACCCTAGGATGCGCACAATTCCACAATGCAAGCCGACCCACACGAGGCTCGGCGTTTGTTGATCGGTCGCTCTCAGACACTCGCCCACATGAAATTCGACTGGAGCAACGCGAGGACAGTATTGCGTTTGAATCATCCTCATTTATAAGAAGACGTTGAGTGGATGGGTCACCCAGAACGATTTAACCCACTCCTCTAATAACTGTACATGGCCGGTTCGCGGATTATCCCGGTTGGACCGTCCAACATACAATCTCTCTCCGCGTCTGGCGGCTATCTTCGACTCGAAGATGTCGTGACTCACCCAATACCCACCATCTTTGGCGCAAATGCCACGTCTCCTTCTCATCAGGTAGGCTGTATCATGCCTTGCACGTTCACTTCTGAAACCAATCTACCTTTGAATAGTGGACATTCCAACCTACCGACGCATCGAACACCACCTATACCATTCTCAACGTCGCCTTGAAGACAAGCTACATTACCACGCACTCAGGCTCTTCTCTACTCGGCGCGAGCCTCCATCCACAGGCGTGGTACTTGAGGTCAGTCGACGCAGCGTACGGTTACAAGTGAGTCTCTCTTCATGCAAGTTTGTGCCTATGAAGAAGAAGCTCATGATCACAGGATCTGTTATGACGCGAAATGTGCACTCTTCTGGGTCGCAAATCCCGAAGGTTCCGACACAGTTCGTACCCGCCTCTAGTAACGTATCCAGGTCTGGTCTTACAACCCCACTATCAGGTTCTCCTTTCCAACAGAGAGATGGCCAAAGGATCCGACCTGTGGAGGATTCTTCCGGCAATGACAGCCTCCCAAACGACCACAACAACTTCTCCCGCCACTCCAGCTACAAGGTCCTTTTTCACAGCACCTCCCGAAGCACCGTACAGCTGGGAAATGGCGGAATATGAAGCGGTAGAGAGACGAGGACTCTCGATTCCTCTGACGAACATTTTTCAGTGGCCGCCATGGCCACATTCTTCCAAGACATCGACCGGCATCCCACCACCTTCGCAGACCGCTCCCGTAGATGGTAAACTCACCGACTTGAGGTCATGCCCTCCTTGCGGTGGGTCGAGTTGCTCCTTCATGTCGTCCGTAAGCAGACTTCCCCTGCTACAATCTCTCTAAAGTATATTATGGAAATGACTGATGAAGGGTATTGCTCGATCAACTTTTGGTAGGGTAATACGACAAAGGAGAGCTACAGCGCTCTCATAGGAGAGCCGGTGTCCAACTGTGCTGCCAATAGTACTCAAGCTACGAAGACGACCTTCGGGGCAACCTACGAACTGGGAAACTCCTATGCGGTCGAATGGGGCGTTGAAGCCTCTCTTGGACTATCTCGGAGAATTGCTGGCTTATCGGTACATGTGAACAGTACATCAGTCTCGAGTACAAGGCTGGTGAGGTCTCAGGACGTAGAGGTAATCATACCGCCTGGCCAGATTGTACGTACACATTCACAGATGTTGGGCTTGGAGTTGATTGAATATGGCTATCAGGGCGGTCTCGTTGCCAACATCTCATATTCCTTTACACCTGGAAACGTCCAGGTCGATCGAACGTGAGTGTTTTACACTACCGGGCCTTTCGATTCTCGCGGACTTTTGGTTCCTCGCTCACACTCGCATAGATTATTCCGAGCCTTCGTGGAAGTAAGCCCTGACGATGTCACCGGTTACTCAGTCATATACATAGCATGCAGTGATGCCTTTCCTGCTTTTGCACTTCCAAAGCCAGAATGTTTAACATCTGCCGCGTCCAGCCTGAAGAGCGGCTCGGTCAGGTCACTGTTCAAGTATCTGACACTCACCATGATCTTGATCAGGTTCCTGTATCTTTAAACGTCTTTATCCTTTTTGCATCATCGCTTTCCTTTGTCGTCTTCAATTATGTACCGTACTTCTCTCTCTGGTAATATTTAATGTGCTATTATTATATGTCAACGATTCACATACTCATAGTGGGAATTTTCGTTTGTCTGGTTACTCGTGTGACGTATATGTCAGTCTGTATCTTACCTTTCAGTGATTACTCGTTCTGCCCTCGATTCGGGACAGTAATTACCTGTCCCCAGATCCGATTGTGCGTCTCGCCAATGGCCTTTTCCCTGATACCAGTCAAGCTAGGTACCTCTCCTTCCTTGTTGTCTACGGAGGACACGAACGCGGAAGCAGGTTGTGTTAACAACTCAAGCCTCGGTGCCCCCAAAGTTTTCATATTTGATGCTCTCTCGAAGCAGTGAGAGCTCGCAGATGCACACAGAAAGGATTGGGTCCTCAAGAGCTCGATCCATCGTCAGAGTCACGTTTCTCGGTGTCTTCATTGAGCCCGTTGATTCGACATCAGTGTGGGCGTAAGTGGATCAGTCGCACCTTCCTCTGCCCATTGCTACCATCGTGTCCTCGAACGACGCAGAGCCTTGAGGTAGGACCTCAGTCAGCTGCTTGCTTTGTCTTGAAGCTGTCGTCTCCCTGGTCACGTTTTCAGTGCGGCCTCGACCACCTCTCGTTGGCAGCTCGAGGACGACACAATTGGTCTTGACATTGAGGAGATCCTGTCTGCCGCTGGGTGTATACTTCCACCAAAAGGAAGAAAACGACCCAGTTGAGCGCTCTGTTGTGTCTATGTCAAAGTTTTCAGAAGCTTCTTCGACCAACACGATTCATTTCAGCAAAGTTTTCCCTCAGTAATCCCGCTCAGGCGGGAGGAAGCACCGAAGTATGGAGACACGTCTACGAGGACAAGGTAATCAGTAGTCAGGCTCGAAGAGGAGAGCCTACGAAGGAGCCGATGCCATGATAAATTATGGCTTCTAGCCTACGACAGCCGAGCTGAGACATGATAAGGTGAGTAGTCAAAAGGACAGAGGCTACTTGAAACGATGGCGTGCTTTGGTCCCCCCGACTCCGAGCTCTTCAGCATTGAGAAGCTCATCATAGTCGAGGCTCAAGCCCGAGGCCCACGACAAGGGAGCACGCCAACCCTCGGGAAACACGTACCTTGAAGTTGTCTCAATTCTCTTCAGACGATTCAGATGGAGGAAGCTTCAATCACTCAAAATCAGATGGGACTCAGAGTGATGTGAATGATATTGGGCTTCTGCTGAATTCAGCACCAGAATCGTGCCCGGCAGTTGAGCTGTCGAGAAAGAAAGAGGTCCTTGAGATGAGAAATTTGAGTCTGAACGTCACTTGAAGAGGTCTAAAGAATTGTGAATGAGAGAAAAGGTGTTCACATAGCGACGATATTGAGTCACGAGAACCGAGAGCGAGAGCCGAATGCAAGTCCATGTATGTTCGCTAGAGAAAGTGCTGATTCGGCAAGAGCTGAAGCTGGGCTAGAATCATCCGATGATGCAGAGGCAGAGACTTGGAGGGCCTTGGGACTTTAGCCAGATAAAATCGAGTCGAGTAGTCGCAAAGAGGTCCATCAGCAAAAGAGGGGCCTTGTTCGGGGTGACGCAGATCCAAAAGTGGTAGGGCTCTCGAGACGTAGCCTTGAGGACGGGGAGAGGAAGAAAGTGGAAGTGAGACTCTAGCCCGCCACTGAGAAATAGGAGACAACTCAGGGAGATTTAAACTCGATCATGTCTCATTGACAGCTCTCCCTCTAGAAGTGGGGCTCAACGAGAAGGGCGAAAGCAAAAGAAGGTCCCACAAACACCAGACGTCTATAGATGTGGGAGGCGATCGTCTTGAAGATACCCTCAATGACCTCGAGTGGTGATGCAAGCGACTCGGACACACAGTGCATTAAGAAGATCAAGGGGCAAAGATGCGAGTCGGAGAGAGCATCAGGAGTAACAGAAAAAAATTTGAGGAGCCCAGAGTCGAGAGAGAGAGGAGGCTGAGACTGAGAGGATGTTGGGGAAAGTTGAAGGCAAACACAATCTCGACTGGAGCGGTAAGAGAAGATGCGAGAGTGGAACGTTGTGCCTATCCCCTGATTGGACTCGGACAGTGAGGCGATTGGGAAGATCGTAGCCGGAGAGATGAAGGTCGAGTCTAAAGGCAGATACGCGGGCGATGAGAACAGCGTGAGATGATCAAGGAAGGAGAGGAACCCAGAAGCAAGTGATGAATCGGATGTTGGTTGCTGGTTGAGAGCAAGTCTGAGAATGAAGCCCGAGGACGACAGCAAGAATGAGACCTGAATATCACTCACTAACTCAAACTCAGTTCATTGTAGTGATCTCGCGCAAATTTGGACCTGTTAACTCACTGGTGGCCGGAGCGTCCGAGAACGACCTCATAATCGAAGAAAATGACCAGAAATACCGAGAGGAAATGGAGAAAGCTCAAGGAGGAGTCTCAACTCATCTCAATGATCTCCTTTCCGCCCTAATGAATTTCAACTCGTCTCAGCTCTTTGGAAGTGAGGGGATCAGAGAAGGGCGAAAGCGGAAAGAGTGCTCACAAAACAGCAAGTTTCAACAAGACGTGGCCGACGAGACCGTCTCAGGAAGCAGAAAGGGATATGCGAAGATCACAGAGCAGATGTATGCTGACGCGTTCAACGCCTCGAGTGCGGATGCAAAGCCGAGCTCGATGACTCGAACCGTCGAGAAGCGCCAAGCTAAAGAGAGATCAATACTCGAACCAGGGAAACTCCCAGGAGCAATGTGAAGAGACTTTCGAGGAGCCCAGATGCGAGAGAAGGTGCGAACAACGAGGCAGTGAATGGCAAGAGGTGGTGGCAAACGCGGTCGCGAGGCCCAGTGAGAACGAACTTGCACAGGGAATGACTGACTCATCTCAACTCAACTCAGTGTGAGCAGATTGAGTGACCGTATCTGCAAAGCTGACTGAGATCTCAAGTCCATGAGAACGACCTCAGTCGACACGAGAGCTCGGAAATTGCTGAGGGGGACGCAGAGCGCACAATCGTCGCCTAAGGAAAGAAATCAGCCCAAGGTTTACGAGTTGTGATGTACGTACCTTCCAGCAAATACCGCGTGATGCGATATATCGCAAAAAATGAACTCGAAATGTAGTCAGCGACAAGGGGGATTAACAATGACAACTCACTCCGTGGGCAGGTAGCCACCTAGTTGGACGTCGATAGTCTCGAACGCTTCCAACTAGTTACCAAATTCTGTGTGATTTGGGAGCATACCAGGGTCATTTTTTCCACTCATCTCGTACGAAACTTGCTCCGGAAGCACACAAGATTCGAAAAAAGAGTTGGGAGCGCGCGTTATTATCGAAGTCTAAGCGGCAGTGAGCGCAAACGAAGACCAGGATCTGCAGAATATTTACGAGTCAGCGTTCAAGAGCCCTATTTAGAGGAGACCAGTGAGGAAGAATACTTGTGAGGAGACAGGTGGGGACGGAGGTGAAAACAAGTCGCGACCATTGGGGGATGATGATGAAGGTAAGGGAGGAAAATGCGAACACCCCATCACCACACACCACGATCCTTATATACGCCCCGTAACCGCGACCCAAATTGAGGTTTACAATGTCGGAGCGGGGCGAGTGGCCACAGATTGTGTGATGGTGTGATGGTGCAATTGAGGCCGACGTCGAAAACCAAATTGGGACGACCCAATGGGGATGTCTATGGCTAGCTTACAGACCATTGAACTGCGGTTGGAGTCGTCGTGTATGCAGAATGGCGGTTTTGAGCGATTATCAGGGCCAGACGCATTCGATATTCGTAAAGATTGGCAGGGCCGAAAAAGATGGCTTGCTCAGGACTCGAACCCTCGTCGCTGTCACGTTCCCCGGTATCTTCCATAGTAGCCGTTGATTGCACGCACATCTGGACCTTGCACTCGTTTGACCATCACTACCGCAGTCACTCACTGACCCAGGCTCTAAACGACGCAGAACCCTACTCTGTTTGCTTTGTCTACGAGACGTGGCCTACCTAATCAAGGTTTCAATGGGGCCTCGACCGTGTTCGTTGGCAGCTCGACGACTTGGTCGAGCTGTGGGTGAGTAGAGTCGTCGTCAAAACCTTCAGTAAGTCGTATTCCTCCATATCTTGAAGTACTCCTCATGATCAAGCTTTTGGTCCAGGACTCTGTTGCCCGCAGATCTTATGTGGCTTTCGAGTCACCTCGTTGTGCCAAAGCCTCCGAGCTATCGTTCGGGGATTCGCCGTGGGCAAGCTAGGACCATCGAAAACTTTGGACAGGTATTTAACGATGAACCTGTTTGCAACTAGATTTCTTCCATCAAAATCGGAATACGCACCAACCAACGATGCCAGGCAGGAAGCCAATGCCGGACGATAGCAGCATGCATGCCTTCCGAATCGACACAAGGCTCACCGTCAGGGGCTTCATATGGACCGTCAAGAAGAAGAGGACGGCAGCAACGAAGAGCATGCCCGAGCCTATGCCACCTGCCGACAAGGGCGACTCCGCTCTCGACATTGAGCAACCTCACGCGCCTTCATCCGCGATTATCGATCGCACAACGACGACGCGACAAACCGATGTTCAACCTCCCGATTTCCGGATCATCGCTCCCCTCCCTCGACCAACTACCTGGAACGATTCCGTGTCGACGAAGCGTCCTAGAGTCCGCTTCGAGCCACCGCACCCTCCTCCCGACTCCACCCACATTTCTCACCCTCCGGCGCACGGGAAGAAGAAGCAAGACAGGTCTATATTCATGACCCTCCCAATCGCTCCTACGCCTAAACCAACCATCTGGCCACCCTGCACCTTCGAAGGACACGACGAGACCCACCTACACATCCTCCGCGAAGACAACCCGACATACGTCGATCGCCGGGACCTCACCATGCAACTCGCCTTGCGCAAACTCCTCCTCTTCGGTCCATTCGATTTAGAGGGGCCCGGACCCGCTCGACACGGGAACCACATCTGGTCGTTCAGCAGCTCCGACGGGTCAACGCTCGCAGGGACGTGGTACCGCTACACCGTCACCGACCAAAACGTACCTTCCAACCTCCGGCCTATCGAACCCGTCCATGTCACTCGAACGGGGATCGAACGGACAGATGGGTCGGTCGCTGAAATGTGCAGTATGGATCTTCACTTTCCCTCGAAATGCAGGAAGAGGGTTACACTCGATTTGTCGCTCCTGCGTACGGTCACACCAGCGTCTAGAGCTTACAGGATGTGGAATGGGTACTTTGCGTCTACCGAAGCTGAACGTCCTCCGAGTCTCTGCGGGACGTACCACGCTCAACGAGCTGCAGAGGGTTTCTACTCGAGCGTGCGGTGCATCGCTCTAAAGCGTCGGTCCCCGATTCCCGAGTTGCCTGGGGTGCATAGCGGCGGTACGGTTCCTCAAACTCAACACACGGAAGACTCAGCTGAACGTCCGTACTACCTCTTCCGCCTCTCAGTCGAAGATACCAACACCCACGACCCTACCGCGCCTTTCAAGTTCACAGTATGGGCCGATATCGGTGTTCAACCCTCCACCAACGGTAACGTCAACCACACGATCCCTTCATCCAACAGCCCTCCTCCCAAGCTCGCACCCGCCCCCGCGCTCGCACCCACACTAGCACTCTCGAGCAAACTCATAGCATGCGGCACATCCTCCCCCGAGGGTATCCAACTCGCCCTGAACCTCGATCCGAAAGTGGAGCAGCTGGACGACGAGCAGGTGGACTGGGAGATGGGGTTAGTGTATTATGCGATGTTGGCGATGCAGGGGAAGAGGTTTAACGTACGCTCGTGATCGAGATCCAGGGTGGGGATATTGGCCGGTAAAGGTTTGATTTATTGGGGTGGGCTGTTCAGGTGTATGGGACTTGTGTACGTGATACGATACACTTTCCGTCTTTCTCTCTCGATGGAGGATTACTCTATAGCGCTCTAATACATCTTAATCACTGAATGGCATAGCCAGAGTCGCAAGAGTGTCTTGAATTTCAGTAGCTGTCGTGATGTCGCCCTCACTGCGAAGAAATCGGTGCTAGTGCAGGGGTCGAAGCATCGTCAAGGGTTCGGAATGAGTGAATGAATAGCGCTCCAGTTCGGGGGGATAAGCCTCGACGTCTTGAAGTATTCATTGACGGATTCATCCAGCTCCGAGTCCCCGAGATATCAACCAACTCTCGTTATTTCATTCCAACCTATCAAGGAAATCCGAGTGTTCAATAGCTATCTGCTTGTTCGTCTTCAATGGTATCATGCCCCGTCACGGAACGTCACTAGAACAAGGTAAGTACTCAATACTACCTTCTTCCGACACAATAGCCTTCAACGCATCTCCAAACCATTCCTCCCCCTCTCTCCACTCACAATTCAAAGTCCACTCTTTAACAACCCCAAGCGCACGCGCCCTCTTCCCATCCATACCAAGCTCCTTCCACCTCTCCAGGTCCGCCTGAAAGTCCACATACCCTTCCTCAACACCATACAGATGGTAATCCACAAGTTCCGACAGGTCCGAAGCGAGTGTCGTCCGAACGCGGCCTACGCTAGGGTACTTCATCATAGTGCGTAGAATCCACGCGTACACTGCTGAGGGTCTGGGGACCAGAACCTCTGTTTTCGATGGGAGGTATATCGATGGAGCCCGAAAGAGCTCTTCAGGGTTGAGAGAGACGAATGACGTAGGGTAGAGAACGAGATTTTGGACCCAGGCAGGGTCAGACGAGCGAGTTAATCGGTGGTGTACACCTTTGGTATGGATATCCCCTTCGACTTTGGAAATTAGGTTTGAGTGAGGGGATAGAGGGAGGCCTATCTCGACAAGGATTCCCGATGCACGAGGTATATCTTCGTCGAGAACAACGTACGCGAAATTCTGAATGATGAGTGTTCCTGTTGGGATTTTTAGTAGAGAGGGGTATTGATAGAGGACGTACCTTGAGGATGATAGGCCGGCCCATCCGTCTGTACAGCAACGCTCTCCATTCGATCAACTCGATACCCGCTGCTTGCAACCTGGAAAGGGCGGTGTCGACGAGTTCTACGGGTCCATGGCCAAAAATATCTTTCGAAATCGAGTCTGGGTTGAGTTGATTCCCCTCTGACATGGTGGTTTGAGAAGAAGGAAGGCGCGCTCTTGATTGACGCGCGCGTCTGGAACGGGCGTGGGAAGCGTGAGTCCTTACCATCTCGAGCTCCTTCCGACTCTTCGAGTTTTACCATCGGACTACACTTCAAACTATACAATAGCCTATAGGTAGGTCTATAGAACACAGGGACCGTCAAGGTTTTCGAGAATCGTTCACCAACGCTGAGACACAGAGTCTCCCAAAGCTTTGTTTCAGGGAATAGGAGACTTGTGTCACCTCTCCTCCTCTCCTGAATCGAACAAGAATGGCAACAGCGATTTCTATCACCACTTCTCGCGACCTCCAAGTCAAGGCTGCCTCCTTACTCTCGCAATACCTCGACAATCATTTCCACTGCCCGCATGCGTTCATCGGCGGATTCGCGTGGTCTTTACTTGGGAGCCAACGCCCAACAGAGATAAGTCCCAAGTCCTGCGAATAGCAGCCCGAGCTTACCTTTTTGTGTCCTCCACGATATAGACGTTCTTATAGAAACGCACGATCTTGATATTCACGAGCTTCGCAAGGAGTTGGAGAATCTGGATGAGCGGTTCGCCTCGGCAGGAATGAAGTTTTTTTACGTCCAAGTATGTTTCCTGTTCTCCCGTCAATCGGTCTCACGAGCTCATTCCTCGTCCCGTTCAGGACCGTGTTAAAGATCTCAAGGGCGAAGCTCGTGTTCACGCTAGTAAAAACAATGTTCTCATCGAGACCTTGAAGACCGGGACGCTCGGTCTCCCAACGGCCGCTGGTCCCGTCTACCGCGTCGAGCATCCCTCTGGAGTCTGTAAGCCTCTCTCCCTTTATTCAATGCGTCTTACACCCCCTCATACTCTCTCCACCCATAGCAATCCCAATCCTCTCCCCACCAATCCTCCTTCTCACCAAAATCACGAGATGGTACCACACGCACGAATCTACACGTCCCAAAACCGTTTCAAAGAACCAAGCGGATAAAGACGACCTCGACTTTCTCATCTTTTGGCTCTCCGCAAATGACCAAAAGATCGATTTTGACCTGTATAAAGGGAAAGAGAAGTCGAGGCTTTTGAACGTTGTGCAAACATTTCACGACAAATTTCGCGAGGATAACTTATTAATGGAGGCCTTGCAGGATGTTCTTTACGAGGAGGACTGGGAGGCAATTCATCTTGATAGTACCAAGGCGTCGGCACTTGAGAGAGAGGGTTAAGGGGTAGTAGTAAGGTTATGTCGTGGTACTACTAAGTTCTGTTTATAGTGAAACGAGCCATCAAAACGATGGACTTCCTTGAATCATCCACTCTGGGTTTTATCGTGAATTGAACAGTGCACCTACGCCGCGACACCTCGAAGTTCTGCTCTAAAATGCCCATCATTGGCCGGAACTGCATACGTGTGCCCAGTGGCAGTGCGCCAAAGCTTATCTCAATTTCTACCCGGACCACTGCCTTCCTCTGAACCGACATGTCGCCTGGCTCACCTTTTGCTCAACATCTCCACACCAACTATGCTCCATCGGCAGACGAAATCAACGACATACGCTCTCTGGTCGATGAACGACAAAAGGTTGTGGATACGCTCGACATAGAAATCGCAGTGCTCGTCCAACGTCGGGACGAACACGCAAAGTTCGTCAAAGAGCATTCAGATTTGTTATCACCCATCCGCAGGGTGCCCAATGACATCCTCTCTCTCATCTTCCTTACCTGCATTCCACGCAGCGCGTCTAGCACATCGACGAGGTTGTCGGGAGACCATCCTGCCCTTATCATCAGTCACGTTTGCCAACGATGGCGCCATCTATCCCTCAACACTCCCTTGCTCTGGACTGTCATTGACATTCGAACACCCTGGCACCCCAATCCTGACCAGTACGGGCGGCGTGATGTAGAGGAGCAGTGGGGAAGGCCCATGAAAGCCTTTCTCGCGATGACCCAACTGTGGATTTCGAGGTCCGCGGATTGCGCGTTGACAGTGGCATTTTCAGGCGGGTTAACCTTTCAAGAGGGCGTGAATCTCGTTGCAGAACCCGTTCTCGCAGCGCGTAGACTCATGCGTTCGCTCGTGAACACCCTGTGTGACACTTCCTATCGTTGGAAGTCCGTCTACCTCTCAGTGGAGTTCAGCGACGATGAAACTGTCACTGCATTCTCCCAAATCCCATGCGATAAACTACCCCTTCTTGAGACCGTCCACGTCAACACCCTCGGCCCTCTCCCGTTCTTTCTGGGAGAACGATTGGATCTGATAACCAGGACAGCCCTCGTCAAAGCACCGCGCCTCCGTCGGCTGGGATTCGGATCGTTTCGGTCCTCTCTGTTGGCCTTACCCATCAAGTGGGCTGACCTCACGGAGCTTTCCCTTGGGCCTCTCGTTTCTCAAGACGAGGAATATCTACCTCTCTCGATCCTCGCCATGTGTATCAACGTGACACGGTGCTCCATCAATTACCAATTTCCCTTACAACCCCACGGCGTTCCGATAACCCTGGCTGATGCAACGCCCAATCGTGGTTTATGCCACTTATCGAAGCTGCGGACACTCGAGCTTCGAGGGTTTGAGCCTCCCCCTTTGTTTGCCGCCAACCTCGACTTCCCTTCCCTTCGAGAACTCATCGTCCTTTGGTACTCACCTGAAGTAGTTAGCGAGAGTCTCGACGGAGGCACCATCGAGCTTATCCGAAAGTTTGGTCATGGTTTAACCGACGTAGTACTAGACTGGGCGTCTCTCAATGTGCCCCGTCTGTCCGATATACTCCAACACCTACCCAATGTTGTCAACCTCAGGCTTGGCCAGGGGAACCCATACCAGATGCTGTTGGCCGGTCACCATCCTCCAGTCATTTTTGACTCGGCTCTAGAGAAGCTCATGCCCCGGTCCGAATCCGATCATGACAGTGGAATGTGCTGTTGCCCCAAGCTGGAGAAATTTAGGTGCAAGCTCGAAGAAACTGTTGAAGTCTCCGAAGACGCCCTTTCCAGGCTCATCATGGCTCGAAGAAATCGCCTCAACGCAGACGTCGCGCTCCTCCAAAGTTTTGTCGTGGTGTTCCCTTCCCACAGACCGGACGAGTTGATCCGTGGGCGACTCGAGGAGATGGGCGTTGACTTGGAGGGTATGGACTTGATTACAGTGTACAAGAAGCCTAAAGGTCGCCACCAGCTGGATTTTACAGCAGGGACTCTCCCTGATTTCGATGTCGATTCGGAGACGGCCAATCATGAGGACTATATATCGACGGTGGGCCCGGTAATGCAGACTCTCGGTGACTTGACACTATAGTATACATCTCCAACCTTAGTATAACAAGGCTTTGAAAGAGTATACATACGAGTTCAAATAGTCCGAAGGAATGGAGAGAAGGACCTGAGCAAAAGCGTACAACGAGACTCAAGTGGGCTGCTGGGCAGGTCAGCGTTAATCGTCGAGCCCGAGACCTTAAAAGTGGGAATACTATCTGCCAGTGCTGTATTTTCAAAAAGTGCACCCGTTGACGCTGCTGAGATCGGCGTGTTTAGCCAGTCTGCTCAATGTCTCCCAGTTTCCCTCATTACACCACGACGCAGTCTGGATTGTAGTGGCGTCATTCATCGCTAACGGGATCCGGCATTGACGAACTCACTCCGAATCGCTAAGCGCCGCCAGCCACGCACATGGCACTATGGTCAGGTCCAGCGCAATGAACACGACTCCCACTTGTAAATTAAACCGCAGTTCAGAGGCCAACACGTACATAGACATCCTAACTGGGTCGTCCCAATTTGGTTTACTACGTCGGCCTCAATTGCACCATCACACATTTGTGCCACTGGCCCCGCTCCGCATTGTAAACCTCAATTTGGGTCGCGGTCACGGGGTGTATTTAAGTAGTGTGGTGTGTGGTGATGGGGTGTTCGTCCTTTCCTCTCCTACTTTCATCACCTTCCCCCTTGTCTTTCAATGGTCGCTACGCCACTCAATGTTTGGGTCTACTCCAGTCTGGTATTCGCTCCCATTCATTTTCATCTGCGTCCCACCTAACTCCTCGACTCGGATGGGATCTTCTCATGACCATTCTTCTTGGTGCCTTCTCTACGTTCCGTGCCACACGCTGACTCGTAAATCGTCTTGCAGACCCCCGCCCTCGTTCGTGTTGACTGCCGCTTGAACTCAGATGCTCTCGCGCGCTCCCATCTCGTTTCTCGAATTCCGTTTGCTTTCGGAGCGAGTTTCGTGGACACGCGTTGGAGCTGAGTTGAAAAACAAAGAACCATGTATGCTGTCAAATCACACATAATTCGGAAACGAGTTGGAAGCGCGTGAGACTGTCGACATCCAAGCAGGTGTACCCAACTCCGGAGTGAGTGTTTGTTTTTGATTCCCAATGGGGCTGACGAGATTTTGAGTCGATATTTTGCACGACAAAGTGCTGAATGGAAGGTGCGTACATCGCTTGCTAGAGGTTTGGCTTATTTCTTTCCTCAGGCGACCTCTGTTCAGGTTCCACTTGCTCAAAGGTCCGATCTCTGCGCATTCATCAGTCTCCTTAGGCGCTCGGTTGGACTATGAGATCAACCTCAGCGGCTCAAGATCCCAGAGAGCTTGACAGATACGAGGTCCCCTGAGACGCCTACCGTCAGTTGAGTTGAGTGAGGGATCCGCTGTGCTTCGTTCTCCCTGCGGCGAGGCGGTCGTGTTTGCCACCATGTTGCTCGCCATTCTTCCCGTCTCGTTCATTGCACTCTCCCTCGCTTCTGGGCTCCTGGAAAACCTTTTCAGTTGCTCTTGGAACTTTCCTTGACCTGGGTACTGGCCTTTCTCAATTGTCGAGCTCCACGGCAAACGAGTTGTCTGAATCATCGAAGGCTTTGCATCTGCCCTCGGGTCGTTAAAGAGATTGCCATGACATATGCTCCGAGATCCTACCCCATCGCCAAGTTTGGGTGAAATTGCTGTTTTGTGAGCATTTCCTTCGTTTTCGTCCTTTTCACTGAATGCCTCACCCTAAGAGAGAGACTGAGCTCGGACTGGTCGTTGAGTTTTCACTTCGTTGTCTCAATGTCGCTAATCCCTTGCTTCGTGCTTCGACTATGAGGCCGTTCTCAGACACTCCGGATGCCAGTGGACTTGAAAGATAGTCTCTCAAGATGGCTTAATTGAGTCGAATTGAGCTATTGAGTGATTTGCTGGTTCTCAAGCAGCACTTTCCCGATTTCGTTCTCCACTCGCTCTCGCGTTTCCCTCAATCCACGATCACCTCAAGCTCTTCTCTGGTTGTTCAACGACGCTCCGCTCTCGCACCTCATTGAGCCGTCGCAGCTGCTGCCTTCCCTTCTGCCGCAGCTCACAGAACAGCTCTTAGAATTCGAGAGCTGCTACATAATGAGTGAGTCCGAAGTCCAGTAAGTGAGTTGAAGGAAAGGTGGAAATGAGTTGAGATTGGTCTTTGGGTTAACTGGCTCCCTCTTGCTGTCGCGTTCAAGTTTTTCCCAAACTCCTCTTCGTCAGATGTCCTTCCAACTCAAAGCTCTGGTTCCGGGATGGCCTTCACTTCTGGATCACCAGCCCCTCAAAACATGCTCTCTCTGCCACTAAAGCGCCTTAAATTTGTGGGACTACTACTTGACTCGATCTGGATTGATTCAGAGGCGCCCCATTCACAACTTTGCCCCCGAGCTCTCCCGCTGTGACAATTCGCTCCTACTAACCCTCGTTCCCAAGCGACTACTTGCCAACACTTCTGGTGGCTCTGAAGCTTACTCTAAGATTGCTCAAAACCTTCGTGACTGGTCAGACTCCGAAGTATTCAACACCGTTTAAAGCAAATTCTCGATACTCTATATCTGAGAGACAAGGTGCGTGTTTCCCGAGGATTGGCGCGCTCCCTTGTCGTGGGCCTCGGGCTTGAGCCTCGACCGTGATGAGCTTTCTTGAATGAGAGCTCGGAGTTGGGGGGACCAAATGCGCGCCGTTTATGCGACTCTCACGTTGCCGGCTGATCGTTTTGAGGACAATCTCAGTCTGTCTCTGAAAGTCACACATTCTCCTTGCCTGGGCAGTCCCCTCCATCGTCATGCACAAGCCTCTCACACGCTGACGCCTCATAAGCGAGGAGTAGTTTCGACTCTGCATATCTTATCTCTCTCTTCTTGACAGTCGATCGCTCTCAGCTCCGTTTTTTGAGAGTTCCGTCCCACTAGGAAACATGGCGCTCTGCTCACTTCCGTGAATGAGCTTAGGTGAATGGCACGCTACCGCGCTCAGTTCGCTGAGCAGATCGTCTCAAGTCTTGCGCTCAGCGCTCTACGTCGGACGTCTAACTCGGAGTGGAAACCCTCTTATGCGTATCTCTCTGACTCTGATCTATATGAGTTTTAGACCAGAGAACAGGGCTGTCTATTGGCTCGCGGCCATATGTTCTCCTCGCTTCGTTCTGGAATCATATCGTTCAGTTCTGGTATGGGCGCTGAACATGCCGTCAAAACACTCGGCTCTCTCCTTTCAGTCGCGTTGGCTGCTATTGATTTCAACAAATCACATACCCTGGTGTCTACTCAGACCAGGAAGCCGGGAGGTTCAGCTTGAGTGCTCAACTCGTGCTCTTGCCTGGGACGTCATAGTGAGCCCGAAGCTGGCGTTCGTGATTTATGTCTCTGTCGGATATAAGCCTCAAAAGGAAGCACCCACGTCCCCACCCACTCTCTGAGTCGTCTCCTCATGAGTGCCTCAGTGAGATTGCTTAGCTCTTGCGGAGAGTGCAATAGAGGTCGGTCCTTCGCATAACCATAACACCCTTCTCGACTTACCAGTTACTGTGCACTGGCGATGGGGAAGACTTTCTGTTTCAAACATTGTTCGCACCGGGACACACAACAGGGATGCTCGGTGATATGAATCGAGGAATTCAATTCCGCCAGGTGGCTACCCGAACTCAATTCGCAGTAGATGGCACAGTGTCAATGTTCACTGATGTTTTGAGATCCGCTGAGTATGGTTGGGTTGATAATCAGCGTACTGCGCACCCAGCAAACACGGACTCGCCGTCAGTGTACATGACCACCCAGGGGCTCGAATTGTCGTTCTTTTCCGGTCCCACCGCTCAACGGCCGAAAATCCCGGAGAAAGGCTGCAGGAAATACCACTTAACCGTTTTCGCTGTAGAAGTCCTCGCCGGACGCGACATTGTGGCGTGCTTAAATCTCGCTCCTTCTAATTGAAGCGAAAGTTGGTCCATATATGGGCCGCCGGCTCCCATAGGAAGGCCATCTGGACTGTCGTTTCTATGCACGCCTCGATGGTTAGCGTTGTTCCATCAGTTCAATAACGTGGACCAGAGCTTCTCGCCGATCAGACTCCGCATGTTACGGGCGCTTTGAATTGACTGATCACGATTGGGGTCTTGCTTGGCCATGGATAAATATCCACGAGCTGTCTTCTCAAATTCATCTGCTCCTCGCTCCTTGGCTATACCATCCGAAAAGTCTTGACCCCACTCATCCACGATGAAAGCGAGCTTTGTGTTCTTCTTGACTGTCCTCCTCAACCTTCTTTCCACGTCCTTGGCAGCTGGACCTGGGACACCATGGACGCGCATTGACAAGAACGACGTCGCACTCCTCATCATTGACCACCAACTCGGCTTGTTCACCATCGTTAACGACCAGACCCCCGTTCAGTTCTGGAGCAACGTGCTTGGCCATGCTGAGTTGGGGAAGATCTTTGGTCTACCCACAGTGATCACTTCTAGTGCCGAGACAGGTGAGCTAGAACCTCTCAACCATTCAATTTTTAAAGCTGAGCCTCAATCAATCGACCGACAGGACCTAACGGGCCAATTCCCGAAGAGATTCTCCAATTACATCCCAACGCAACGATCGTCAGGAGGAGCGGTGAGGTGAACGCTTGGGATAGCGAAGAGTTCCGCGCGGCGGTAAAGGCTACTGGGAAGAAGCAAGTCATCCTCGCCGGTATCACCACTGACGTACGTTTCATCCGTTTCAACCTGATATTTGGTGATCTTTAACATCCGTTTGAACAGGTCTGCACGGCGTTCGCTGCCCTCTCTTTGAATGCAGAGGGCTACACAGTCTTTGCCAACGCCGATGCCTCCGGCGCCATCTCGAAATTCAATGCCGATTTAGCAAACGAGCAAATGCGCGCCGCTGGTGTGAATGTAGTTTCGTTGTTCACCATTGCGAGCGATTTGATGAGGGATTGGAGGGCCACACCGGGTGGGGCTGAGATGTTGCAATTCTACAGCAAGTGAGTGATTCGCTTCTACGTTGATTATTGCACTATGATGCTGAATATAACAGGTACTTCCCGTCGTACGGAAACTTGGCTAGGGTGCACGCCGCCGCGGCCGCGGGTGCTGCATAAACTACGTCTCGGGACTGTGTTTAGTGAGAAAATGAATCCGAGTCGAGGTTTGAGGATTCTCAAATAGACCATACTCTCTTGAAACTTTCTATGACTAGGTCGGAAACCAATAGCTCCTCCAAGAAGGAGAGTGAATGAGTGGGCGCAATGCAATTCTCCGGGCTCGAACCCACGACCTCAAACCGTGGCCGGCATCGTCGGCATCTGATGATGTGCCCACATGACCGTGTGTCCCATCACTCCGTATATAAAAGCCCGAAAATTTTGCGCTTGTTCTTCAACATTGATCTTTCCTGTTCAAAAGCGCTGATGACGATAGCCCTGGTGCAAAGCGTTGAGCTGCCCGCCTCTTTTGAGCGGGCTGGCGTTGACATCGCTCGTTCGGCACCACTACCTTGTTACTTTTAAAGGGACGGGCCTATAACAATCTGATGCCGTTCTCTTTTTTTCATCTCTCCACTCCTCTTTTCAGAATGTTTTGCCCATCGATCCCCCTTTTGACCCGATGATACTCGGCGAAACCTGAAGACGGACGGGTGGTAATTGACAGGTATCTTTTCTATCAAATTCAGTGCCGTTGACGTTCAAGTTCATATGTACTGCTCGGCTGCCCGAGATCGTGTATCTATATTTCAAAGCGATATATATCTCCCTCCACTCTTCCACCGGGGCTTGATCAGCTTTGACCTTCAGTGGGTGACCGTCGTATGATCTGCGGCCATGACCTCGCGGGGACGCGACCTTCCAGCCCCATCCCCGTCTTGTCACCGTGCTTCTAGTGCGTCAACGATCGCGTCGCTCCGACAGTCTGCGGATGTCTGGACGTTCTCGTTACACCTCTTCGCCCGTCTCCTTCGGGAGTAGCAACAATCTCAAGGGGGTGTTCCTCTCCTCATTCTCGAGGCTCAGTGGTGAACAGGTGAGCGCATCCGCCAATAGATCATCGGGTCGCAGAAGCGATATGTTCTGCTTTGCAGGTACATACCTTGGTACGCTCAACGGCATGGTCTGCCCATGGATTCTTACTGAAATACACCCTGTCACAGTTGGTAACCTTGAGTTTGTGGGTCGGCGATCCTACAATGACTGATACCACTCTGGGGAGTTGCAGCTCGGCGACGATCGATATCGATCCTTTGGGTCGCGTCGCGGGCGATTAACAGGCTCTTTATACTCTCTCGTTTCTCGTCGATGGCCCCATCGAGCCTTTTGGCGATGCTAGATACGGTCGTACTCCGAGTACAGGGTCACCAATTAACCAGGCTCCATGTTTCCGTTCAACACTTTTCGACCATCGATCGTCGGTTGGTGCAACATACGGCATGCTTGAATGACTTGGACAAGTGGTTCTAGGACCTTGCCGACCACCGCTCTTGCTCAAACACACGCCCAGCTTACCACTGGATCGCCATCCAAGGAGCCATCCCGAAGCGATCCATACACTATGTCGTCTCTACCAACAATCAGTAAGTGGCCGATTTCGTTGTATCACGAGAAAGAATATTTGAATTCAATACAATTGGTTACAGAGTTGAACGTGGTAAGACTAAAAAAACAGTGGTGTCGATGCGAAGTTACTGAAACAAGCTTGCGCGAAGGGAAAAGAGAAAAGGAGTCCTAGAGCCGCATCGAGGATAAGGGATGGCTCGAGAAATCGTAAGCAACTCAAACACGGTTTAGATATCAATCGGTCCCTCCAGATCCCCGTCTGCGTCCGCCATCGTATACTGCTCGATTTTCGAAACATACCCCATGTACTGCGACAGCCGGAGACTGGGCAGTTCAAGCGTTTTCCACACGCTACTCTCGCTGTACGTCTTGCCCAGGATGACAGTTGCATCATGTCGAGCTATCCTCGCCAATGCGCTCGACGTCGCCGACCACTCCGCCACATCCGTCCATTCTGCTGTCTCCGAATCTGGAATACCGGCCAAATGAAGGAGGCTAGTGATCCAATCGCAGCCGAGTTTGGTGGAGATCTTGTCCATATTCCTCCACACTCCCGTCGTGTCGGTGCTACCACTGTAGAAGCAAATCTTGGGGTGGGATGCGCCGTTTTCACCCAGCCATTTGATGAACGTCTTGGCTGCTCTGAAGGATGGTCGAGTCCTCAATTCATGACCAGGCTTGGGGAGCAGAATGGCGGAACTCACGGCCTTAGCTCCACAACGGCAGTACTGGGAGTGGGAGTCGGGACCGAACACGTAGGAGTAGGAGTGGTAGCAGGCGGTTGGTCTTCACCACCCTAATAGGAACACATGTCAGGTCCAATAACGTACGGATCCTACTTGAAACTCACATTATTACGGCGAGTGGGCGCTGCGAGCATCTGCGTGAACGAAGCACAGAGATACAGAAGAACGAACAGGCGGGGAACGAAAGAGGTCTTCATGTCGGTCTTGAGGGAACAATAAGCCGAATGGTCGTGTCGTGTCGAGCAAAAAGCTGGGATGTCCTTGCCAGAACCGCGGGATATATATACGATACGACCCCGCACCCCCAAAAAATTCACTCAGAACCCTTACATCGTGCGTGCCGCGCACAGACAGGGAGCAGGCACCTGTCTGTTACGTTCATCGGTCTTTTCTTTCTGCCCTATCTTCTCTTCTGCATAGCCCGCTCATGATTCCGAACAAGACGCGAGACCTGGACAATTAATCTGCGGTTGACAGCGCCAAGTTCGAGGAATACTCTATGTTAACGTTGACACTGCTCTACACCCGTCGACCACCAACCAAAATGCAGCTGTTTCGTTTGACTTCGGTTGACCCCGAATGCCGATGCAACTTCTCTCCGATACGTGTCCGACTCGACTTGAACATACGTCGGTACATAGAATCGGTGCCTAACAATGGCCGGACCCTTCCCCAACACTCGGAAGAGTGCGGTTCTGCAAATGAAGCGTCAGGATCTTATATCCGTAAGGAGAAAAGGCGTTCATTGACATCCTCGTGCACATACGCTTACCCCAGTCCAAGGGGGCCTCGGTTGACGGCGTCGGTCATCGTGCCTCTTGATCAGCTTCAAGGAAGCGTTCACCCTGTCCCACCGCCTCTCAAAAGGACATCTCGAAGTTTAACTTGAAGCTTGCCACCAATTGGTCAGACCAATACCTGAACATCTTGGATCCGAGTTGGAAATACAGGCTGCTAATTGAGGCCACTGTACCACAATGGGCTGGGCTCACTTTGAGTTCGTTGCGGTACTCCCAGTCCTCCAATGTGGGTACTACTGCGTACTCCAGATCAATGTGGAACCGACGAGTATTCCGAATAAATAGAACATTCTAAAGGCTTTTCTTGTACTTGTTCCAAAGAATGTTTCTCAACTTCGATAGAAATGTCACCGGGTCATGGATGGCAGATGGAACGGTCCCACCAACTCCCTACGTTTACCAACCGATGCATGAAGGATCGAGTTGTGTTCCTTCCAACAAAGTTTAGTCGGCCTCCAAACTACGGTTTAAGACTCAAACAGTCAGTAAAGAACGAGTTCCATGGCATAAGAACGCATACTGAGCTGCGTTTTAAGATTAATGCACGCATTGGCAATGCTCATTGCTCTACATACACTTTGTTTGCCTCGAGTGTTATCCACAGCCTGTTGTATAGCTCGTAACCGTTGAAGGGCGTCGCAAGGTCAGATCTAGCTTGAGGTCAGATTAGATTGTGGCTACGAAATCATAAATCAAGCCATTGACGTGCCTCCCCCTGACTGCATGTGTAACATTTTCAGGACTTACAGCTGGGTGGATGGTTATACATGTCTTTGACAACTTAGTCGGAGCGATGGTTTGAAACACTCCTCAACCTCGCGCAGCCTTATCCATGACATTGGAGTCATTGTCATTTGGCTCAGAATTTCTCGGTGCGTCAGCGCTGCTGTTCTTTCCTTTCATTCCGTGAAGAAAAAGGTCTTTTGGTATCTCTCTACACGCCGTTCTTTGCTTCTACATGCGCTACAATACCTCAAACGGCCCCGCGAGTTTTCCTGCCGCGTCCTCCATCGTGTACTGGTTGATTCTCGTGACCCATCCCATCATCTTCGACGACCTGAGAGTGGGCAGCTCAACGGTCTTCCATACACTCTCCTCCAGGTACGTCTGTCCCAGAATGACAATCGTCTCATTTCTAGCGATCTTCGCCAACGCTCTGGAGGTCTCGGACCATTCCTTAGCGTCTGTCCATAGTTTTGTTTCCGTGTCGGGTATCTTGGCCATGCGCAGTAGACTGCTGATCCACTCGCATCGGAGTCTGGCTGATATTTGGTCCATACTCTTCCAGACAGGACTCGTACCAGTCTTCCCACTGTAGAAGCAAATCCTTGGGTGAGAGGACCAGTTGTCTCCCAAGTACCTAATGAAGTCCTTCGCCGACCTGAAAAGTGTTGTCAGCTTCAGCCTTGGAAAAGTTGGCGTGCCGATAGTATTAGTAAAGCTCAAAACTCACGGTCTCAACTCTTCAAGAGAATCGCTGGAGTGGGAACCCTCTGATCCTGATTCAGATCGTATAGGAGCAACCACGGTCTGCTCAGAAGCCTATAATGGGTCACATTAGTATTCAGAAATCTGGACAATTGAGGTGGCTGTCACATCATGCCAAGCAGAGGGGGCTGCAAGCAGCTCCGAGAACGAAATGAAGAGGTAGAGAAGGACAAACAGACGAGGAACAAAAGAGGTCTTCATGTCAGGAGTGGAGAGAAGCAATCCCAGAGAGTTGTGTCGGGCGGGTCCTGGGTCGTTCCTCCAAGGATAGAACACTATATATACGTGGCTTTCTTCTTGGCTCACAAGCTCGGAGAAGTCAATATACCGAAAAAGACAGACGGAACGCATCTATCTTACGAGCTTGATGTATTTCGTACTACGTTCCAAACAACAAGGAACCGACAATTTGATCTGTAGTAGCGCCCGGCGCCAGCTGGCTTCAGTAAAAGCCTATGGCAGTGGATGGTAGAGAGCGACGACAACTCGTGAGGCCCCATGGCTGACCGTCAGTCTTCAGCCTAATAGGAGCATAAATGCCGTTCCCTCTCCTGTACTGACGATCCCGTCATCGGCGCTTACTCCAGGGCCCACAGGGAACCGATGTTTTATATGTTTGGAGGAATGTATGTAAATAAACGAAATGAAACGGTCAGGGCTTTTACATGCCCATAACGAGAGCTTGAGAGAGTGGTGCCCTTAGTGCATATTTACGGCAGATCGTTTCAAACTTCCAATTCTATCCCTCGCTAACCCATTCATGCTGTTCAACCGCGTCTGAAAGGTTCCAAAGGGCCGCCTATTCCGTTACGTACTTTAATACGGTTTCAACAGCCAATGAACTTTAGGCTATAGCCCATTCCGAGTTGTTGATCGACAACTGCATCCGCCTCTCAAAGCCTCTGGAGTCTAGACGCTCACTACCTTGGCTCCCGAATTGAGCCAGAAACGTGAGCCAAGGTCCTAAGGACATGTCGTTGCCTTCTAGTCAACGTGAATTATCACGGGATTACCATGTCTTGACTGTCAAATCATAAATATTCCAGCGATTCCACTTCTGCCTCTCCTCTGACATTTTCGGCCACGCCGAATCCCGTTACGGTTGCGGCACTAATGAGACGAAGATCCATCATACCTTTTGTTCTATCCACCAAACCGTTTCTGGCTTGCTAGTACGGTATTGGCTATGGAGTCTGGATCCCACGGCCAAGCAAACGTCGCTCATGCTCCACATGCCCTCTCAGAGAAGCCAGAAAAATGCCTAGTTCGGGGCAGCGCACAAGTGCATCGAAGCGCCAACGACATGTGTCGACCGACGGAGTGTCTAGACATTCAAGCATCGAAGCCTTATTCCCTAATCGTCAATTTGTCGTTGAAGCGGATTCAGCGTGGACGAGAAGCAACCACTCCGTGGTCTCGTGCTGATTGGCTAGTGACGGTCGTAACAGTCACGACATTTCGCTGCACCATACGCTTGATTTTCACCACTGCTTCTGTTATACGAATTCGACAGTGGCGATAGTGATACAGGCGAGATCCATCAAAACCATACACGAGTAACATAGTAACCTATCTCAGAACAAGGGCAGTTTGACAACAGGATTAGGCTCAGACATCAAAAGCGCCGCCAGCCCGATGTAATACGCCTCAGCCACAACCACAAGAAGGAACGAATTGCCGACAATTGACACCCTATTCAAAAACCACGGAATAATATCAATAAATACTCGGAGTCTTCACCGGAAAAGTGAAAGAGAGACACGAGGAATTCGGACTTACGAGTTGTTCCCTGTATATTGCCCGCACGCGAGAAGAAGCACTCCAGAGGAAGCAAAGCTAAGTAGGACCGTGAAGAGCTTGCTTTTCCCGATGACGGCGATAAGGAGCATCGTGATCGTGATGAAATACATAAAGAGGTAAAGCCCAAGAGCTTTCCCAATTTGCTCCGGATTGTTCGCGAATGCTTCGAAGACACCGAACGCGGGCGACAAGACGGCTCCGTAGCTTAGCCAGAAGGTGCTAAAGGTCATGAATGCTGTCGAAGATCGCATGAATGCGTCAGTTATGCACGTCCGATTGGCATTGACATTGGGCTGGGAGAAACGTGGAGCTGTAAGTACGTTAATACTCACCAGTCGCGAATAGTGTGTTCCCTCTGATGAATTCCAGTAGGGCGACCAAAGTAAGCGTGCTTCCGCCGGCGAAGATGAGCATTCCGACAAGAACGTTGGGAGTCGTGACACCTCCGGCGTTGAGGTTATACATGACCATCAACAGAGTGGTACCGGCGAACGCAAACATTCCTCTAGCGTGCAAATTAGATCGATCGCGTCTAAGCGTCTAAAGCCTGGACGAGGTACTTACCCTGGTGTGGGGTTACCAGGTACTGCCGGGGTCGGTGCTGGGGCAGGGGGAGGAGCAGCAGCAACGGGCTCGCCTAGTTCAACCTTGGAGTCGGACATGATCAGAAGAACGAGTGGTGAGAGGTAAGAAAGGGGGGTTACGAGAAGTTAACCTCCTGCCTAGCTCGGGATCTCCTCGCAAGCTCTTTTATATCGTTTGGCCCCTCTTTAGCTCCGGGATCACAAAAAGATACCTTCTCTGTATGCGTGTGTACAACATTGGAGTTTGATAGTAGGCTTCATTGATCTCCTGAGGTTCGATGTTACCATAACTTGAAAAACCCAGGCACGAAGACTTACGTGAAAAAAGTTGTCTATCCTTTTAAGTCTGGCTTTCTGACAGCTGCAGAGTGCTGTGGCCGTGACGCGAACCCGTGAGTGCAATGTCTCAGCATAAATGATAAAAACCCCTCAGTCGCTTCCGCCAAGTTGACCGGATCTCGATCGACGGTCAGTTCAACAAAGCTGTCCATATATATGGGCCGCATGACTGACCTGGAAGGCGAGTTTCTGTCGACCCCTGGGATCCAGTGGGACATTCGGGTAAACAGAATACGCGTCAGCCTTGAAAACGCAAATCCCAGTCGAAGTCTGGGGAAGCTGGGGTGTCCCTGAAAGTGATCGAACAATCGTCGAGGAGACCTCATTATAGACCGTTTCTCTCATCGAGCTCGCACTGCAGTGGACGTCTAGAGTCAATCACGTCTCCGTTTAGACCATTTCTCTCATAGAGTTGTTCAGACTCACCCTCGTGATGGGTTCTTGATAGGTTACGTCGCCTCGCTTATTGAGCGGCCACGACCGTCCGAAATGCTTCCACACTCCATAGATTCGCTAGCGTGGAGAGGATCAATTGCAAGGTGCTGGTAGAAGCTCAGCAGAGACGGAACTCAAATGAACGGGGAAGCCGAGACGATAGAGCGACGAATATCCGTCAACCAAGGTTGACAGAACTCTTGAGAGCACCGTTATCAGCCATCATTTCGAACCGCTCAGAGGACAAACATAGCGCTGGCTGTCAGATGGGATGGAGCACGAATGAGAAAATACGCAAGTTGGGGGGTGCAAGTCGAAGCTGGCGTGTTGGAAGGACGCGCAGTAGCCTCCTCAATTCGGTCAACAGATCCCATGACGATGGTACCACGGGCCGCGTGGGCCGTCGCAATCGGGCCTTGGATGAGAATCGAGTGAAGAGGCTACTACAGTGGATGTTTTTTGGAGTAGAATGGCAGAATAGCAGTCGTTGAGTCCAGCACGTCTGTGTTTGAACTTGGCTTGAACCATAGAGCAGGAGAAGAGGTGTGACAGTGCAACGGTCAAAGTCATGCTGTCCGATCAGCTTAGTCAACTCCTTGCAGAACAAACAGCGACAACCAGCCAACCCTCTCCTCCCGGCTCGCTAACCATGTCTGTGTCTGAAAATAAAAATAAAAAAATAAAAAAATCGGAGAGAAGGAGAAAAATAAGAGAAGAGAGGGAGGATTAGCCTACCTCAGAAGTAACTCACACTTAATTGGATGGGCTGGTAGTAAGCGTCGTCATGGGAGGAGAACACGCCGGTTGAGGGCGCGTTTGGGAAATTAGTAATATCGGAGTCACAGCCACCGAGGTAGGGAATTCCCTACCTCTCCCTACCTCCTCAAATAATCAGCATTGGGCAGAAAACTCCATAAATAATCACAGTCAATTTCTGTATTTTACTTGGCTACCTCACAAAATTTTATGCTGATCCAGCCACTCGTTATTTTCCTGCACGCTTTTCTTCGCATTTCCCTAGCGGATCTTGATAAGATACGATAAAACTACTGATCCGTTAGCCAAATCTGTGATCCCTACTTACAGTGTCAGGTTCGGGCCCTTGGGCTCCAGAAATTTCTCAAATGCGCATTTTCGCGTTTTTTTAAATGGAAAACCCTGTAGCTTAGAGTTTACGCTTATACATTCAAACAATTTTTTCTTCCCGCTAGCGCGGGCTTATTTTTAAGTGAGGTAGCTAGTAGAAGTTGGTTCAACTGGGTACTTGCAAGGCTCCGCAGCTCCTGCTCACCCGTAGCCTGAATCAACACCGGGAAAAAGTTGATAACATATATATTCCACTGCTGGTCCACTCTCGGCCATTTTTGGAGCTCAAAATGCCCACTGGAACCTACCCNACAAGCTTGAGATTAACGACAAGTTCACTTAAATTCCAAANACTGCCAAAGAAATAGACTAAAAACACCAAAAAANATTGGGCCCTGCGGGCACCCAATTCTTAGATACAGACAAATGAACATTTNAAGGGTCACAGGNGCCCAGCTTCTCAATGCCTACCTGGAGTTGAAGNTCCAATCCCCAGCGCGGTCGAACTACCGGAATTGGTAACTCCCATCACCGGTTCAGACTCCGACGCCTAGGGAATAGGTAGGGAACACAGCCATGGTCAGCGAGCCGAACCCTGGAGGCAGAGGGTTATTGTAATTTGTGTGGTAGATGTGGCGCTATGTAGGCGATTGTTCCCGTCACAGACTTTGCTTCCGTGATGCTATCATTGGTTGTTGCATTCATACTCAGCGGCGGTCGTTGCAAGATCGTAACGTTTCCTTCCTTGACAGTGTACACACAATCCTATGCTCAAGCAAGCAGCCATTAATGGAACAATAGTCGCTCGACAGCTGCGATGCATGCCCTCAATACCTACACAGGTTTTTCACCTTGTCGACACCACAGCGCCGCAATCACTCACATCTCGCTTAAATATCAAACACCAAAACTAGTAATCACTGAGTACATAGTGCTGTAGCAGTCATCGATAGTCATGCAGACGTCAGAAGCTTGAACAACATATAGGTATCAATGGCGATATACTTTTCTACTCCAACTCCATGTATACACCGGTCGTAGTGCGAGATCGTAGGCCCCACGACTGGGTCCTACTGACAAGCCAATCCGCTTCCAAACTCGATATCATGAAGAAAATAGGCATCCGTTCCACGCAATACTCGATGGCATCAAGTATGTGAAGGGCCAAGCCTGGTGCACAACGGTCTAGAGAGTTGATAACGACCAGTAGAGGCTTCTGTCGGCAAAGCTGGGGCAGTTTCTTGAAGGTGTCCACGACGAGCTCCTTGACCTGGGTAACTATCCCCTTGCCAAAGATAAAGCTCCCTCGATTCATGGATGTGCTCTTGAGGATATCGCCAAACTCTGGGATATAACGGGTCAGCTCATTGGCGATAGTAGGAGCGAACACTGCGCTCGTGCTGAGGTCTTGGTCGGATGAGAAGAAGAAGGACGATGCCAAGGCATCGTATTTCCCGCATTTATTGGCGACGTATCGCAGTGGGTTGTCCCTTCCACGCTCACCCTTCTGCCAGAGCCAGTATATACGCGATGTGTGCCCGGTGGTGGCTTCGAGCCATTGAATGATGGGTGGGAGCGTAGCCTCGAGCGCCTTCCTGTCTTCTTGGCTATACACACTGGGCCAATACCCGTGATCGTGGACTGCTTCCCGTCGATGGTATCGGTCCAACATTGTTACATACTCTACTTCGAATCAGTACTGTCACCTGAAAGAAGAGGATAGGCGAAACACACCATTAGCAGAAGCAGGACTGGGTATCATGTATTCCTTCACACTGATATACGATTGGCCTCTGCCATGAGTCATGGCTGCCATTGGCTCAGATGGTGCCTCGGAGCTCTCTTGCTCTGGGATGGACGCTGACCTGGCCATGGACTGAGCTTTCCCGGCGGCGTTCGCCTTTTTCTTCTTAACAAGCTCTCTAAGTTCACTCCTGTCGGCACCCTGCAATGAGGTCTTGGATAGGTCAGCACACACCCGTAATAAATGTCTCGGGGATCGGAACTCACGATCGCAAATCGCTCGTACTTTTTCGTGGTGGCCGACAGAGTGCTCATCCATTGGTCTCCCTTTGCCCGTTTGCCTCGGTCCTTCGCATTGAAATATTGCTCTCGAGCATATATCATTCTAAATCAGCGATAAATCGACTGCCAGTGTAGGAGCGATCACGCAGAAATGCGTTACCTGTCATGCATGTCCTCGACCTCGGTGAGCTCTTCCACGGTCATATCGAGCTGGAGCGGCCTCATCATCTCTGCAGCTCGCCTTCTCATTGCCTCCAGATCAGCAAGTCGTTCTCTGTGGCTACCCTGCCATACGAAGGCTCGACGCAACTTTTCTGAAAAGGATAGCTTGACTGGTGAGTATTGATGCTTTTTCTCTGTCGTGGACCCAGTGGAGGTAGCACTCTGGACCGGTTGTAGCGAAGATGTCGACCTTCTCCTCAGCAGAGGCATTTCAGTGGGTCCGTGCAGATGTATGGAAAATGAGATGGGGAACGACGGGGATGTAACGATTAGAAGGGAGCAATTGCGACTATAAAAGAACCGTCTTCCGACAAAACTGGCAGTTCTTGTTCTTCAACAAACAATAACTGCAGGATCGGTTGAATCGATCGCAACTGTCCCCGGCTCTGTCGTCAAGAGAGGGAACCAATGGCGGCAAAGAACGCTTGCCAATCTTTCCCGTCCCGGTGTGGAGGACCTACACACACAAACAGCCGCAAATAATGATCCTCAGTCGACCTCGTTGTTCCAGCATTGCAAGATACCTTCCTAACCTACTTTCATGTCGAGCGAAGACAACGAGCAGCTAGCTCCCCGGTCTACGAGAAAGACTCGTCCAGAAGAGCTCACTTCGGGCGAGATTTACTGGAAGAGCCATTACGAATGGCTTCTGGAGGCAGGATATCGCCTTCGGTCCAGATACAGCCCAGACTGGAAACCCTCTTGGACTGGGACGAAGCGCGATCCTTTACTTTGTGAAGACAGTGAAAAGAGTCTAGTAAGTCTTATTTCATATATATATATATATATATATATATATAGACACACATTTTAACCCCCCCAATATTCTAGTCTTCCGCAGTGAATCACGCAACGTCTTTGAAAGAGGATGCTTTCGTGGTTTTAAAGCGGATCGATGTCTCTAAGTATCCAAAAGAGGTCGAAATCACTACCTATCTGACGACAGAGCCGCTGAAATCTCAAGCGGAGAACCACACAATACCGCTGATCGAAGTCCTTCAGCCACCCCAGGAGGAGGACGTACGAATCCTCGTGCTCCCCTTGTTGAGGGATTATGACGATCCCCTTTTTGAGACGATGGGCGAAGCGATTCACTTCCTGGATCAATTTCTTGAAGTACGACTGTGTCTCGTCTTCTTTCCAATCAATGCGTATTGACACTGTTGCAAGGCGGTCACCTTCTTGCACAAGAACCGAGTCGTTCATGGGTTGGTTCTCCTCTGAACAGCGCACGCAAACCGATCTGATGCTCTTCTTAGGGATATATCTATCAACAACGTCATGATGGATGGCAAAGAGATGTATCCTCAGGATTTCCACCCAGTGCAGCACCAGATGAAGAAAGATTACAGCGGACTGGTCAAGAACAAATACTCCCGAACGGAGAAGGCCCCGAAGTACTACATACTCGACTTCGGGCTTTCACGGCGATTTGAGCTCGACGAGGAGCCAGAGGCTCTCGACACCGTGGGCACTGACACTACCGTCCCAGAGTATCGGAACGAATACCCGATCGATCCGTTCTTCGTCGATGTCTACTGCGTTGGGAACATGCTACGACAAGAATTCCTCGACGTAAGTATGTTGCATTTTGAAGACATTCCCGACTTACCATGGCCCAGGGAGACCCCAGTCGTCACTCGCGCAAGGGTTACTACGGGTTCGAGTTCCTTCGCCCTTTGATTACGGATATGACGCAAGATGATCCAAGCAAACGTCCATCTATGGAGGAAGCCCTGAAACGATTCCGGGAGCTAGTTGAAGCTTTCACATCCATGCAACTTCGTTCCCCTTGTCGCAAGGTACTGTCCTACAAAGGCCAGGATGGCTCCCCGCCGGTTGTTCTGGCGAAGAATGTCTACCATTGGTGTAAAAGTGTTACTTACATCCTTCGACGTCTTCCACCCATTCCCCAATCGTAGCCATGTTATGTCTCTATATCCGCTTTCTTGATTAGCAGCAATAGTAGCATCACAATTGGGTTTCTGATTGTCCTTTAGGTTTCCCTGTGAGCACCCTTTTAATGAGCGGTATCGTAGGCTGAACGCCTCGGTATCAAAGTGGGGCCCTCATTCCCAACGATTCACAATAACGTGGTGGTACACACCTTATCCACCTGATAAGATCGACACAAATAACAGCGTCAGAAACATTGGCATACGACAACACCCGTCAACACCCGTCCCGACAGCTGTGCAAAGTGCCTTGTATGTATCTCAACGTGCGGAAGATCAAAGATGCTCGCTGCGAGCACACACATAATCGGGACGTGCACGATTGGCAAACGCCTGCTGAACGACCAATTGCAAACGCAAGTCGAATACCGTTGACAGCCTGAGCTCGCCTGAGGCCCGAGGGCGACACAATAATTAACGCTACTAGTACATTGACACGAGCACGTACGTACGTACATATGGGGCGATAATTACAAGTCACAATGCTATACTGCAACGAATGGTGAAGCGGCGAGGACGCACAAAAAGACAGATAGGTTAGGATACAGGGTGGCGCAATGCACTCACAAGGATGTTGACAGATCCGCTAAACAATACACACTGACACGCACTAAAGGATCGAAAGAACCGGTATCACGAAACGAAACGAACGGACAGCGACAACGAAAATGAATGCAAAGTGGACGGACGGACGGACGTTGGACGTGAACACGAAACATGAAAGATGCATAAGCGGGGATCGTAAATAGATAGCAGTTGCCGGACGTTAATTGTTATATGAAAACAGTGGGGTTGGGTGGATGGATGCATTGAGACGTGAATGATACCGAGAACGAAAAACGATAAAATGAGGAAATGTGCTCCAAGGATCGTAATGGTGTGAAGTAGCGGAGATTGGACGAAAGCATACAAAGCAAGATGACGATGAAGTTGGAGACGATGCGCACGGGCTCGACGGAACATAACGAGAAATAGAGGGACTCTTGAAAGAGAGCGCTTGAGAGGGGAGAGCGAGCTTATTATGCTCACGAGTGCGACCCGTTGGGTAGATGTTGGGTCAAGCTGGGGTCGTACACGTTGATGTCTACAGTCGACGATCAGGTAAAAGTCGTGAGACGGCATAACGGAAAGCTTACTCTGATTCGGGATCCCATTGCTTCCCTGCAACGACGACCCTACCACCGAAGACCCTACACGCCGAAAACTATCAATCCAGCTATACCGAACTCAACGAAAGCCAAAACCACGCTCACCTTGATTACCTCCGGGGATCTGCAACGAATCCATCACGGGCTCAGTCTGATGTTCATCCGCACCAGAAGCCCCATTCGCAGCCTGGTCAAGAAGAACAAAATCACTCGTCAACAACGCCTTCCTCGCAGAATACACTAACGAAGAACAAATACTCACACCCCCCGCTCCAGTAACCAAAGGTATCCCTCCACCAGTTCCAGGTTTCCCCGACGGCCTCCCCTCTACCCTCCTCACAAACTCTCCCCAACACGCGCGTTGGTCTGTTCCCAGTGCTTCAAACTGCTGCCTCAATCCCCTATCGGCTTTCTTCCAAATCGCCCGGTGGCGACATACGGTACTCTTCACGTATCGTAGCCCAAATATCCTCTCAAAAGCAACACGTTGCGTCATGTTGTCCCCCGCGGGAGACTGTGCGATCAACGTATCCATAGCATTAAACCCCACAGTCAACTCATACACCGTATAATCGTTGGGCCACCTCTTAAGTGGAGGGTGCGGGGGGTAGTGCACGGGGGCATGTTGCTGAGAGTGGTCCTTCGACGAGGACGCAGTGTAAGGTGAAGGGATGGGGTTCGTGTTAGGCGTCGCAGCAGGCGAAGCGTAGTAGCTTTGCTGCTGTTGCGGCGGCTGCGGGCGATATATATAGCTAGATTCGTCTGAGGAGGAAGATGGCGGAAGGACCTCGGCGGTGCTAGGTGGGGTGGGGAGGCTGACGGGGGCTGTGACCTGTTGCGACGAGGCTGCAGCCTGCTGGTTCGCTTTCCCCTGGGCATTGTCGAGCTGGGAGGTATAATAGTTGTTGGGTACATGAATCTTGGTGGGTTGGACGGAATCGAGGGCATCGGATGCGTATCTCTTGAGACCCTGCGTGGCAGTAGCCTCAACGCTAGTGGTAGGGTGCGGCTTAACAGTGGTAGCTAAGGCGTATGGGTGGGTGTGCTGCAGGTGGACTTCATCCTGGAGCCCAACGCAATCATCGTCCGTCAATCCCTCAAAGAGTGACTTTCGGATTCTGTATAAAAGCCTTTGTTGTGACTCGACGACCCTCACAGTGGATATGGTATTCTGCTCCCATTTTGACGATATGGGGTTGAACGTGTCCAAGTATGAATTAGACGAGAGCCCCAAGTCACCGATCAGGGTCCCCAATCTGGATAGTTGGAAGAATGGGAATGTGGGTATCAGCTGCTGGAGTATAATGGGGTCCACCTTCGCCTGGAACGCAAGAGATCGTCAGCGAACTCTATCGGCCATCGATAAAAGACAAAACAACCACCTTGTACCAGAACACAATCGTAACGGACTTGTTAAACTCATCAGCTTGCCGATCTCGGTCCTACTCGACGATCTCGAGTCAGAAAAGAGGCAAATATATACGTGAAAGCAAAAGCGCACCTGCTCCGCGGAGTTTTGGTTCTTCTGCTGCTGAACGGCACTTCTTGACGTGACAGGCGACGAAGTAGCAGCAGGTGGAGGGATCGTCGCTGCCGTCAAAGAACTGACATAGGTGCTCTCGCCTTGCGGCCTTCTTTCAATGCCGTTGACGTCCATCGCCCTTGTCCAGCCTCTCAGAGAGCGCTAGAGCCCAGAGACGAGCAGAAGGAAGGCAATGAGATGGTATAGTGATGCCCCGGATCCCGAGAGACCGAATCGTGGTCGTCGTAGTGCGGCGCCCTGCATGGTGATCACGACGATACGCAGCGATAACAGAAAAAGAATACGAGGAAAAATCGATGTTGAGTCTAGCAACGACGATGGAGAGTGCAAAGGGGCTCACGAAGTGTTTTGCGCTCGGTTAGTCGGTCGGTACGGTCGGGTCTCTGATACTGTGCCCCCGGTGCCAGGGGATGGGAGTGCTCAGTGAGATGCGGGTTGTGCGAGTCCGAGACTTGCCAGTGCATGGACGATAAGACACGAGGCTACCACAAATAGTGCCAAATAGCGGACCGAGTCTGACCGCGCCATGGACTCGGATAGGGGCTTGCGCTTGGGCCACCTCGGGCTCATCGTTATCTTCATCGCCATCTCCAGCGCTCGGGCAGAATAAATGGTATAGATACACGCTATGTACAGAATTAGGGTCTAATATATAGTACAGACATGCAAAACATGGCTAGTGTACAGTGCGGTGCAAGAAACACTCCGAAAGCAGGTAGAGAGAAAGAAGGAAGGGATACACAACAAAGCAACAAGACTCGGACGAAAAGGCAGACAAAGTTCAAGCGAAATAAAATAAAAAGCACATGGTGAAAAGACAACTCGAAATCGTCAGAAACGAAGACGCGGCCGCAGTTTAACGCAGCCTCGCTTTCATCTCGATCAACTTGGCCGTCGAACACCTCGCCAGTTCTTCACAAGCAACAGGATGTTCATTTAACGAATGCTCAAACATTACCTCCGAGTTCGTATCCTTCGTAAAGGCCACTCTTGGTAACGAGATCTGTTGGTCCGGGCTCCTAGTCGAATTATCTTTGGCCAGCTGCTTGGCAAATGTCCTAAAACATCGCAGTCGGGATCAATGAGCCAGACGATAAGAGAGTGGTGGGTAGGAAGAGCACTTACACACACAACCGACACTTCCATTTATTCCCATCGTCGATATACAACAGATCCCAATGCTTGACACTCAGCTTCCCAGCCGGTTGAGCAGCCAGTTCAGATTCAGCCTTGACAGCAACCCGAGGATGTTCCGCAGCAACAGTTTGTGAAGGTGCCGACGAAGAAGGAGCTGGATGAGTTGAAGTCGACGACTGCGGCGGCCGCCTTGGGGCTTGCGAAGCAGACGACGAGCTTGGTGGGTAGAATTCCGGCCTATGAGAAGCGCCGCCACTCCGAGGTGCTGCCAAATTCGGTGGGGGACGCGATGATGAAGCAGTGTTGACCGAAAGTGGGGGAGCATTAACGCCCTTCGCCGTCGATTGTCCCGGAGCTGGCTGAGATTGCAGAGCTTGAGAAGATGAGGAGCTCGGATGTTCTGAAACCCTCTTGAAAGGGTACGGCCTACTCGTCCGTACAGGTGGCGCATGCGCATGCACAGTCGACGACCTATTCCTCTGCTGGTGCTCCGCCACCCCGCTCCCCCTGGCGCTCGCTGGCCCCTTCGGTCCCGATACCGGTAAGCTCGGAGCAGCAGGCGCCGCCGCCGGTTGCCACGGCGAAGACGCCCTTTCTTCTTCTACCTCCCCTTCCTCCAACAACATCTCAGCATCTCCATTGCTGGTACTTGGATTAACGGGGACGGGACTAGAGCGAGCGTTGTGGTCCGGGTCATCATTCAATGTGTCATCGGAGGATTCGTCCATCAGCTGGTCCACGTCCGATTCGTCTTTCACAACAGCGGCTTGGTCGTCAGTGTCGTCGACTTGTCCGGTAGACACATCCGCATCTAGAGAGACCCTCCTCCGCACAGCCGGTGGCTCTCCGGTCCCCTCTTCCTCCTTCTCTTGTCCCTCCTTCAATTTCAGCGATGTTGTGGTGGGATCCGAGATGGCGGACGAAGAGGGTAACTTAAAGCTATCAGTCGCAGACCTGGGCCTCTTGAACCCGGCAACGATAGCAGGGGGTACGTTGAACGAAGAAGCCCTAGTCGGAGTAGGCTGGGACATTAACTGAGACGACGGCCCAGCACTCGAGCCTCGACCAAGCCCAAGACTCCCAGCCCTCGCACTCCCAACGGTCCTCGCCTCAGCCTGGGGCGTACGCGTACCAGATGCAGCACTTCCAGGCCTACTGTTACTAGCACTGCTGGCACCGCCAACGACGCTAGGAGGGCGGATACCAAGACCCGTAGGTCCGCCACTCCGCGTCTGACTCAGGCTCCTCGGGGAAGCTGTCCGTTTGCGAGACCCGTCCCTGTTGCCGTCATCGCGATCATAATGATCGTCATCAGCATTCTGGAGAACCCTAGGACCAAGCATGGGCGTAGGGCTGGAACCCCTTGCGAGACTGAACCCCTGAGCGGATGAAGGAAGGGCATTTGAAGATGAAGGAAGGGCATTTGAAGATGAAGGGGGAGTTGGGAGAAGAGAGGTTTGGGCAGGCAGGGGTGGAGGGGGCGGAGTGGAGATCGAAGGAGGAGGAGGTCCCATGGGCGTCGGAATCGTCTCCCGTCTTTCGATAGGTGGGACAGATTTGAGAAGTGTTGGAGATGTAGATGTTGAGCTACGGATGCAGAATGGACTTGGTTCGAGTGAGTTCGACAGAACATCCATTGAGGGTTTCCTTGACGGAGGTTGGAATTTAGGTGAGGGACTCCCAACGGCGGTCGAAGCTTCCCGACTAGGTGCTAGTGGTCCTGGATCAATCCCTATCAAGGAGTTATCCTCCACATCAACGTCGAGGTCCGCGAGCTAAATAAAACGAATGTTAGATATATGCGTATAAAAAATCCAGAGTAGAAGGGACGTACGCTGGCTTTCACTCTCTTCATCATCGCCTGCATCTTTCTCTCTGCCTGTTCCCTCAACGCCCTCTGCTGCTGCACGTCTCTAAAAGCAGCCTGCAACTTGAAGTCCATCTGCTCCGATACCTCCTTTTGCACCATCTCCAGCAACGAAAGTTGCGGTGCTGGTGTCTCCGAAGATGACGAAGAAAACGACTTTCGACTGGAGCTCTGACTCAACAACCTCCTCTGTACAACCTCCATACTCTTCAACCTGATCTCCAACCCGCCCTTCTCACCCGCCAACCTCGCCGCCTCCTGCTGAGCCCTCACCATATCCGCCGAGCAACCTGTATACGCTTCCCTCACCTCCTTCACCTCCTTCTCCAAACTCCCAACCCTGTCTTGCAATCTGGCGTTTTCGGCTTTCTGTTTCTCCAGTTCAACTTTAAGCGCGAGGGCAGTTGAACGTTCGTTCTGGATCGCATCGATAAACCCCGCATGCATCTTTTCGATGACTGAACGAAAGTTGTTTACAGCTAGAGCCCAGAGCTGTTCGACACCTGTCTGGACTGGGGTGAGTGCAGCGATCATCGCTTCATGTACGAGATGCGACTGCTGTTTGCCTGAGGGGCCCGTTACAGAGAACGGATGGGCGTTGGCAGCGACCGTGGTAGCCATAGTTGTGGTTGTGGTTGTAGTCGTTGACGTCGACCCCGCTTGAACGGGCGGTGCAGCAGCTACACCATTAGACTGAGGAGGAGGGACAGCTTGGCCTCCGGTGACTACAGAACCAAAATTGGGTATCGAATTAGCACCAGAGGTGAAACCCGTACCACCAGTAATACTACCTCTGTGAGTCTGGATGCCCTGTCTTGCTAGCTCAGGCGCCGGCTGATGAGAGGTCCCATGTACGGGAGGCCGTACGTGCATCGGCTGCGGCACAGGCGGGGCGGGTAAAGCATTCGGAGCACGAGCCGGCATTGCGGGGGGAGGATGGGGATGATAAGCAGCAGGATAAGGATTGTTGCCAGGGGGAGCTTTGGAGTGCGGAACAGCGGGTCCAGCCTGGAGTGGTAGTATCGGAGGCGGAAGTGGGGGGTTCGGATGGGCGGGAGGCGGGTATTGGGTTACCGGAGGTTGCCCTGGCGCTCCCGGCGCTGCAGGCGAATGGGAAGTGGGATGTTGTAAAGAAGAACGTCGGACATGAGTTTGAGGCTGGTACTGCGAGCCTGATGTCAATTGGGGCTGCTGGGAAGGTTGAGACTGGCGCTGTTGCGGTTGCGGTTGCTGTTGTGGTACCGGATGTGGGTCTTTATCGTAGTTGAAGTTCAACGCAGGTGCCTGCAAGCGAGAATAACGTTAGCTTAAACTTTGCACAACATTCTATCACTGGGTAGCATACCGGTAGCGTCATAATGTCACCTGCCTGCACGGACCGGAGGAATTGGGCAAGATGATCCTGCCTGGACTATGTCAAAATAAATGATCAGCGCCTTCATCGCCTAACAAGAGGACGACATACAGGCATGGAAGCAAGATGCTGGGACACCTGCATGGCTGCTCGCTCGGCAGAAGGCATCGTGGGCCTAGGAATGTGCTGCTGTGCACTCGCTGGAACGGGAGCTTGGTTTGGGCCCTGCCGCGTCGTCGGAACCGGCTGGAGTTGGTATTGGGAGGACGGTGGTTTGGGCTGCAGAAAAGGCCTTTGTTGAGGCTGATGAAGGGACTCAAATGCTCTCAAGGGTCCTTGTACAGTATTTGTGGTACCCTTGAGAAAGAAAAGAAAAACACGAGTTAGTCGTTCCTTTCTTTCCTTTGGAGACCAAAAAAGGGCTGAAACAAAGAAGCTACACAAAGCACCGCTAGCTCACCTGATACAGGGCCGAATTGCCCCCATGAGCCTGCATAAGTCTGTCGGGGACATTGCCATACAACGGCTGGTGTCCATCCATGTCATGAATGTCGCGGGTCGTGGTGTTGGTGATGGAGTAATAGTGCTACAGTGCACGTGGACCAAGGTGGAGAGGCGCGTTTTTTTTTCTCTCGGCTGCGGAAATCATACACTGGCAGTCCCGACCAGCATTCAAATTTCTAAGTCTCGAGAACAGTGTTTTGCGCTTCAAGTGGGGGATGTGAACTCAACATGGACAGAAGAGGATCAACGAACTATTTAAATCAACCCCGTCGTGGTGATTGCCGCAGTCGGTCCGGTTTATTGCTCCTTTGAGCACAAACTCAAGGCGGGGGAAGATTCTTGAAGAGATAACGATAGAGGTATTGGACGATAAAAAAGGGTATTTGGGCCAAGAAGACGAACGGACGGACACTTAATACCGCCCATTTGACCCCTAGAGGTTAATTGACTGCAAAAGCAAGCTTGACAGCAGCCGAACCCACTGATCATCACGATAATACCTTACTTGGGCGTCAAAGCAAGCCCGGCATGGATGATAAGAGCCACTTTGAACAGCTTTGAACCAGGGGAAGTGGAAAAGCTTGAAGTCCCCTTCACGGCATCCCAGAGATTTAGGACCCTGAATGTACCTGCCGTCCTGAATTATCCTTCTCAGCGCCCGGTCCGATGACTCCTTGGGCAGAAGACAACCGAGTCATAGGTGTAAAGGTGCAGAAGACGGGAATCCCGCGCGGGTGGGCCAAGAGTCCGCGCCTCGTGCAGGGTGGAGAATGCAGCACGCTCACATTCAGAGCGTGGATGTACACTGGCACGCGCTCTCCCCCCGGGCAAAGTTGCGACTCCGAGGCCAGGAAAGAGGGTGGTTTTTACACAATACTAGCAGGCTCAATTGTAAAGCAGAGTCGGAACGGAGCACCCTTCTTTCATCTGGCCATCGCCTCGAGGGTGAAATATTATTGGCATATGATTTAACCCTTGCTAGATTGACCAGAGACACACCAGATAAGAGAATGGATTTAGGATAGAAGCTCGAGTCAAATGCTGATATTCGAAGCCGCCCTCATTGGGCTGACTTACGCAGATCGATATTCATCATGATCGCGAGTCATCGCCAAATTAGACGTACATAGTCGAGGTTTGGAGGACCTGGGACCCTGACCTGAGTGTGTCAGAAAACCAATTTGGGTCAGGGTCGTATTCCCATAAGCCCGGTCATCCGGACCCAAATTAGCGCTCATAATTCTCTGAGAGGCTGGGCTACTCGGTGCTGAAGCTTTTCTCAGAAATACCGTTGTCTTCTTGTTCCCTCACCGAAATAATTGTAAAGTTAGAGCTTAGAGAACTATCGATAATCAACTCTTCCATTTCTGCAAGGGTATATGTACACAGGAGCATGTACATCTAAACCTCCTGAGCTCAGCGAATACATCGCTGGAAATCCCACTGCCCAGGTATCACAAGCTCAAGCAGAGCCGCCTTGAACACAGAGAACCTAAAAGCCTGATCAGCGGCTAATACTCAAACGAAACTAATCAGACGACAAACCTCTCCAGGATAAATGTTCGTGCAGTTCTCATCGACATTGGGGTTATTCGCCCTCAAAGCCGCGTAGGTGATACCCGCAGCGGCTGCAATACTCTCGCAGGTGTTCCCAGACTCCACAACGACTACGTCGGTGCAGTCTTGACCCTCGCGTCCCAAGCAAATGACCTGTACAATGGAAGCAGGCAAGTTAAGACAGATTTATCAGAATTTCCGGAGGTGCGTATAGCTTACCTGCCCGACCCAGAGGTTGCTGCACTGAGGGTTGATAGCACCTTGGTTGGCCGCCAACAACTGGTAGCTAATCAACGGAGGGAACATATTATAATCAGCACAAATTTCGAGAGAGGCATGGAGAGATTTAGACGTACGTCGAGACGTTCTGCTCCGCAGAGATCTTGTCGCACCAGTCTCCTGCCTGGACGGTATAGCTCCTAACACAAGGAGGAGGCTGAGCGACAACACCCGAGGTCAAAGTCATAGCGACAGCGACCAGGGAAGCAAATCGGACGGTAGTGAAGACCATGATTTCCGAGATGGGTCGGTAAGGAAGCGAGAGGATTTGCAGAGGAGTTTGGTTGTGGGATTGGAAAACTCTGTAAGAGCTTGAGGTTACCATGCACCATCTATCCAGGTTTTATAGGTTTTCTCAAAGTCCTTGTCGGGGCTACAAGCCCGCTTGCAACTATGAGTCCAAAGCCACAGATGGCGGGAGCTTCGGGAAATTGAGTTGGACTATAGGTAGCGATGAATCACACAGCGCCGAAAGATCAGAAAAAGTGCCATCGACCTTCCTTCCTGGGTAAGCCTCCCACAAAGAAGCGCTCTGAAAGTCGGAGTCCCACAGGAGTGACTCGAGGACTCTAGCAAGGTTTGAGAGGATGTTAAACGGAGATCAAGAAAAATGGGTGCTTCTGACGTTATGGACTTCACACCACCCGTCCGAAGTCCATGGAGAGAACGCAAAATCATAACATAAATCAAATAACTTACTGTGAGAGCTCTCGGTGTAGGTACATAAGTCCGAAGGAAGTATAACTCTGATGGTTGTCATCGAGTCACCGGGGAAACTTGCGAAGGTGAAGTGATCAAGACGTGTTCACAAGTTTCAAAGCCGGCGGTACCGCCAATTGACGGGTTGAATCATCCAGTTCGATGGCCATTTGCTGCGTTGCAAAGCTGAGACGCGAGTCGGGAAAGGGCCGCATCGTAAAGTACGGCACCGACGACAAAGGAGAATCAAGCCGCAGTTCGTGTGGCATCGTTGCGTCGCAGTTTGCGCGTACATTGACAAGGTCTTCAGGCCCAGTGTGGTGATCAGCGGCGCAGTTTAGAGATTTGACTTGTCAACGACGTGCGAGTGATGGTCCGATGAGGCACGGAACAAGTTGTATAAGGAGAAGGCGTAGTTTTTGCAACGCCGGACATGCGTGCGTATCTGGCTGAAAGAGCTGAAGTCGACTATCGCGGTCGAAGGCAAAGACCTGAGGGGACTTCGACAGACATCAAGGGTCGAAAGATCAAAGAGTCGTAGCCTGGGATATTATTAGGCTAGACCGCGCCAGATGGACCACCGTTTCCTCCAATGAGAGGAAGATGGCGGGAGTAGGGCACGAATTGTGGCCTACCAATGGCCAGGGCGGATGCCTCGGACGCACATCCGATCGGTACAACAGGACCTCTTGCGGCACGATTTCTTTCATTCACGGACGAACGAGTGGGTTGGTTGTAGGTTGGAATCGGAGCGTAGTAAACAGAGGTCGGCTTGGTGTTTGGGTGTCAGGACAAGGTTTGCTAGAACTAGTGTTCGCGCTGTTGGCGTATGTTTGTTCGTATGCTTTTTTCGATTCCGGGCTTGGACGTCTGGACAATCACACGGTTCTTGGCCAAGCAAAATTGGCTTCGAAAAGGTCAACTGGCATGCTCTAGAAGTCTTCGACACCTTTCCCCCTCGTCTTCAGCAGGAACTTCAAGGGTCTCCACAGGATTGGCCAGGCTAGGTTCCACCATCGGAGTCAATGCATCAGTACACTCAGGCTTCAGGTTAGACGTACGCGATCACCATCATCCCGTATTCGAGCGCCAAAGCAAGCCCGGAAAGGAGGATAGGAGCCACACCAGGTAACCAGGTGAAAGCGGAAAAGGTTGAACTTGAAGTCCCCTTCACGGCCATCCCAGAGAGCCCTGGCCCTGAGTTCTCTGAACGTACCTGGGGACCTGAACTATCTGTTTCTCTGCAGATGCAGGAGACAGAACTCCCGTGCGGGTAGGCCAAAAGTTCGCGAACCGGCAGCATGCAGCACATTCGCGATGTCAAGAGTGTAGGTGGGCCCCTCGGGGGAAACTGCGACTCCGAGGCCAGGAGAGAGTGTGGTTTTCTCAGCCAGCTGCAAGACGGTCGGAACGGAGCGCCCTTCTGTGGTCTGGCTTATCGCCTCGAGAGGTGAAATACTATTGGGATGTGACTGATACTGCTGCTAGATAGACAGAGGATTGAGATTTAAACAGCATGAGTCCAAGGATAGAACTCAAGTCCAGTTCGAATGCTGATATCGAAAGCCGCCCTTAAATGGGCTGACGATCACTATCCATATGATCTTCATACTGAAAAACATCGCGCTCAACTGCACTTTTGCACACAGAGAACCTAAAAAGCCAACGATCAGCGGCTAATACTCAAACGATACAGATCAATTGACAAACCTCTCCAGGATAAAGGTTCGTGCAGTACTCGTTGATATTGGGGTTATTAGCCCTTAAAGTCTCGAAGGAAATACCTGCTGGGCCTGTAATATCCTCGCAGGTATTTCCAGGCTGGACAACGACAACGTTGGTGCAGTCCTGACCCTCCCGCCCCAAGCAGATGACCTGAGCATTCGCAGGGAAGTAGGCGAGTTGAGAAGGAACCGTCAGGATTTTTGATGCGCATGGCTTACCTGCCCGACCCAGAGGTTAGTACATTCAGGGTTTATAGCACCTTGGTTTGCCGCTATCAGCTGGTAGCTAATTGAGGGAGGGGAATTGGCGCAAAATTCAATAGGTAGGCATGAAAGAGAAAGCGAACGCACGTTGAAACGTGCAGCGCTGCAGAGATCTTGTCGCACCAGTCGCCGTCCTGTACAATGTAGTCCCTGACACAAGGAGGAGACTGAGCAATGACAGCCGAAGTCAAAGTCATAGCGACAGCGACCAGAGAAGCAAATCGGATGGTAGTGAAGATCATGGTGCCTGAGATGGGCGAGGAAGAAAGCGAGGGGGTGTGAAGTGGTGATTGGATTGGAGAACTCTGTGAAGGGCTCGAGTCTACCGGGCAGCATCTATCCCGATTCTTATCGCCTTTTCAAAGTCCAAAGTTGGCCTATAGGCGAAGAATCAGAACAGCGCCGAAAAGAACAGAAAAGGTGCCATCGACTTCCTTCCTATGCAACCCTCACACACGCAGAAGCTCCGAGAGTCTACAGCAGTAACTCAATATCGAGCAAGGTTCGAGAGGATGTTAAGCGGAGATCGAGATAAATCCCAGCTTCTGGAGTTGGACCTCATATCACCCTACGGGACCCCTCGTATCAAACGCGGTCGCTTGGCCAAGAAGAATCAGAAGTGGAAAGGAGAGAAGGGGGAGAAAAAGCGAAAAGATCGCGAGCACGCGCCTTTTGTTAAGTCAGTCGCTTTCCCTCTATTCGATTGAAAACATCCATATCTCTTTGAACTTGACCAGTTCATCAACATCTACAATATGTATGTCGAGGATCACAAGATCCCGAAGACACGTCAAATGGTACGAGAGTTCTTCTCAGTTCTTGAGAGTTGGTTTGATCAGCTCCACGTTTTGAACAATGTTCTTCAGTGGACCTCACCTCAGTTCTTTGCACAGCTCTTCAACCACTTCTTCCCTGTTGACTTCGCGCCCGATGAAAGAAAGAAGCTATTAATAGAAAATGTGACGCAAAGGAATGGGGAAAGTGTAAAGGACTTCGTTTCTCGCCTAGGTCTTCTCTTCCAAATCCAAACGGTTGGGATGATTGATGAGAGACTGAGCCATCAAACTTTGGGATGGTTTGAAGCCGTCCATTCAGATCGTGCTTTATTTTGTGAAATGCCTCCATTTTCGAGAGACTCTTTGTTTGGGAAGCTTAAACCTGCATAATGGCTATTAATCTGGATCCCTCTGAAGCATACCGCGATGGGGATCAACGACGCCATTCGCAATTGGTCAAATCGTCGTTTGGTCGGGATAATCATCCTCAAAGAATCACCAAAAACTCGCCGATCGCGAAATGGCCGAGCTGCGCGCTCAGAACAACTGCTTCCGATGCAAGGACCCGGAGCCGGGGTATTGTATTTGGATTATCGGTGCCCCCAAGCGAATATCATCGCTTCTTCCTCTCGTAAACTACCGGGTTTGAGGAACTTTGACATTGAGCTTGAGCTCGAAAAAACGGAGCACTTGCGCTATGAGACCCTAGCTACAACGACTGAGTCTATGGATTCGATTCTGAAGATGATGAGCGGGTGGAGTTGCTCCAAATCTCTGAGGAATCTCCGGAACTAGCAGATCTTTTACAAGAACTGCGGGAGGTCCATTGTACCAACAAATCCGGTGATTAGAGCAATGAGTTTGATCTCAATATCCGCGAATTCCGGCAAGAATTCCTGCTTTGAGGAGAAGAAGCTCAAGGGGAATTTCTATCATCAATCTTGATAAGTGGCTCAAGGACTGCCCGTAGACTCACCCTTATCTCGTATCCATGAGAATGGATATCCCAAATGTCGTTCGCTATATCCAGAATGTTATCTAGGGGTTTGAATAGTCGAATCGCTTCCGGCAATCGGACAAGGATGTTGGAAGGTCTTCGAAGATGAGGTGACCAACAGACTTCGGTAACTTATCGGCCACTCCAGACTTCGTAGCTGGCAGCTCTGATTTTCAAGCGTGTTCCTATCAGCTCAAGAGGCTTCGAAAGCCTCGCTGGAATATTCGTCGATCTCCATGTTCGACGCCGAGAGTGTCTAGACCATCACTCATATCTCTCCGAGAGTCTGAGCTACTTGGTGCTGGAGCAACCGCTTCCATTCGTACAGGGGTATCTGTAGATAACGAACAGGTACTACATCTGAGCACCACGCTCGACTCAGCACTGGACACAGAGAACCTAAAAAGCCATGATCAGCGGCTAATACTCGAACGATAATATACCAATGGACAAACCTCCCCAGGATAAAGGTTCGTGCAGGCCTCGTTGATATTGGGGTTATTAGCCCTCAAAATCGCGTAGGTAAGACCCGGCACTAAAGCTGTGATAGTCTCGCAGGTATTTCCAGGCTGGACAACGAGAACGCTGGTGCAGTCCTGACCCTGCCGTCCCAAGCAGATGACCTGTGCATTCGCAGGGAAGTAGACAAGTTAAGAAGACTCTATAAGGCATTCTGGAGATACGAATGGTTTACCTGCCCGACCCAGAGGTTAGTACACTCAGGGTTGATAGCTCCTTGGTTTGCCGCCATCAACTGGTAGCTAATGGGGACGTATTGTAGTGAGCAAGAGTTTCAATAGGAAGGAATGAGAGGAGAAGCGAGCGTACGTTGAAACGTGCATTGCCGCAGAGATCTTGTCACACCAGTCGCCTTCCTGCACAGTATAGGTTCTGACACAAGGAGGAGGTTGAGCGACGACAGTCGAGGTCAAAGTCATAGCGACAGCGACCAGGGAAGCAAATAGGAAGGTAGTGAAGACCATGCTTTCTTAGACCGACGAGTAAGAAAGCGAGAGGCTTTTCAGTGGAGATTGGATTGGGGCGCTCTGTGAGGAGCTTGAGCCTATCAGGCAGCATCTATCCCGATTCTTATTGCTTTTACAAAGCCCAAAGATGGCGGGAGTTGGTCTACAGCTAGCGGAGAATCAAATCAGCGCCGAAAAGACCAGAAACAGTGCCATCGACTTCCTTCCTAGGCAAGACTCACACGCACAGAAGCTCTGAGAGTCCACAGCAGTAACACGAAGACTCCAGCATGGTTCGAGCGGACGTTGAACGGAGATCAAGCAAAATCCCAGCTTCTGATGTTAGACCTCACACAACCCTTGCGAAGTCCATGGACAACCATAACATAGATCAGATAACTTACTGCGAGAGTTCTCGGCGTATGTACAAGGCCCGCAGTAACTATAACTCTGGTGATTGACCTTGAGTCGCCTAGGAACTTGCGAACTTCAACGACATCGGTGAAGAATTATCGTGTACATGATCAAGAAAGTGTTCGCAAGTTTCAACAACGAAGGTGCCGCCAATTGACGAGGGTTGACCCATCCAGTTCGATAGCCATTGGCTGCTTTGCAGAGCTGAGACGCGAGTCGGGAAAGGGTCATATCGCAAAATACGGCACCGACGACAAAGGAGAATCATGTCGCAGTTCATGTGGCATCGTGGCATCGTTACGTCGCAATTTGCGCGTACATTGACAAGGTCTTCATGCCCAGTGTGGTGATCAGCGGCGCAGTTAGAGATTGCGAAGTTGATTTGGCTGGTGAATAACGTGCCAGTGATGGTCCGATGCGGCACGGAACAAGTTGTATAAGGAGAAAGGCGTCGTTTTCGCAACGCCGGGTCACAAGTGGATGAGCAAATTCGTGCACATCCGGCTGAAGGAACCGAAGTCGACTATAGCGGTCGAAGTTGGAGGCTGAAAGACCCGCAGAGAACTGTGACAGACAATAGGATCGAAGATCAAAGAGTCATAGGGTGGCGACAGTAGGCCAGCTTAGGCTAGACCTCGCCAAGTAGACCCCCATTTCCTCCAGAGTCCAATGATAAGACGACACGGCCAAAGATGGGTGCGGAGATGGCGAAAGCAGGGCATGAATTGGTGGCCAGGGCGGATGCCGACGCACATCCGATTGGTATAACCTACCAACAGGACCTCTTGCGGCACTGTTTCTTTCATTCACGGATGAACGAGTGGGTTAGTTGTAGCGTAGTTAAACAGAAGTTGGACAAGGTTTGCCGAGAGTTGTTCGCATTGTGTTGGTCTATATTTGTTCGTGACCGGGACGCGATGTTCAATTCCGGGCTTGCACAATCACACGCTTCTTGGCCAAGCAATGTGCAACGAGCTTCAAGGTTGGCTTCAAAAGGGCCAGCTGGCATGCTCTGAGAGTTCTCGATACCTTTCATCCTCTTCTTCAGCAGGAGTCGTCAAAGATTCCGTAGCGACGCAGCTGGTCACCTTCCTATTCTAGGTTCAACCATCACTCCCGGGCCCCGTACCCCTGCCCCTGCCGCAAGACGTACGTCGGTGCAACGAATCCACCGACCTTGATTTCGATCATCCCTCGACTTGCCCCGCTGCCCGCCCCGCAAGCCGCGAGCGCTAACCACGATCGACTCTAGCGCTGGGAATATTCGGAATGACGGGGATCCGGGTTGAGCGGTTTGTTCTTCCACCCGATACCACGTACCCTCTCTTCGTCACTGCCAACCGATACTGGCAAGACCGTGCCTCTGCTGTAGGGAACACTTCAAAGAGCAAGAGCGAAGCAAGTCACGATTCCGAAGTCACCCTAATTGTTCTCCATTCAACCAGTTTTCACAAAGAAACATGGGAGCCCTGTTTGGAAAGCCTGTTGAACCTCGGCACTTCAGCAAATGGGAAGAAGCCACCTAATATCCGCGAGGCTTGGTCGATAGAGTGTCCAAATCATGGCGAGTCTGCGGTCCTGAACGCACAAGTATTCGAGAACCCCGACTTTACCCAGAAATGTAAGCTTCTTTTCCCGAAACCCGAATCTGGGATACATGCTTCACAACGTCCACTAACAAAGCATCATAGTTGGATGTGATGGCTATGCTCGAGCTGTTCATCGGTTTTTGACAAAGGGCCCTGTACCCTTGTCCAGCAGAAACCTGATTGGTATAGGCCACTCGTTGGGGGCCAATACAATGTACCCCTCTTCCCGTCTGTCAGATAACTGTTCATCTGACCAACCCATCTAGGTTAATAACCCAAACTCTGCACCCTCGGCTCCCCTTCTCATCTGTGATCATAGTCGAGCCTATGATCAGCCCTGGAGGCACAACTCCTCTTGAGCCTTTACGGAGAAATTTGGTCGCTGCTGCGAAGAGACGTCGTGATAGATGGAACACTCGCGACGAAGCCCGCCTCTGGCTTTTAAAACGGTTAGAGGCCGGACCAGGAAGAAGAAGGTCGTGGGACAGTCGAGTGGTCGACTTGATGGTGGTGAGTATATACTTCTCTCTTCCTCGATGACGTACTGGTCGTTCAAAGATCGCCTCCTAGAAATATGGAATACGCCCCGTTTCAGCAGGAACCTCGCCAACTTCCGACAGAACCAAGCAAGATCATGACGTGACCCAATTCACGTTGGCGTGCACCAAGGAGCAGGAAATCGTAATTATCCCTATTCTAGTCCTGCTCCTTCCTTATTTATCTTGGATCCAGGCGATGTATCTCGACAAACGCGGACCCGACGATGCAGTGCAGATACTAGACACAATTTCATCGACACTGCCAATCCACTTGGTTCTCGGGCAGGTCAAAGACTACATGCAAGTGCCATCGTCGAAATTACTTTGGCTTCTCACTGACAGTTCGTTAGACCCGCGAAAGTTCATGACATTCTCACAGGTCCTGCTCCAGGACGACATCTCGCGTCAGTGACTCTGATTCCCGATGCTGGACATCTGGTACGCCTTCTTCTAGCGTGCGTTATGGTGACCTGAACATTTGATAGATCCCCCAAGAGAAACCCGATGAACTCGCTGTTGTTCTCTTCAAGATATTGAAACAAGTCACGACGAAAGGACATGCAAAACTATAACTCTCCAGGTGCTCTCATAACGAAATGGATTGAAATTTTTCAACGGGTAGTCAAATTTAGTCTATACTGCTGTGCCGTCTGTTCAATTCTTCGTCTCGCGGCTCTGGTGTACGAATCCTGGCAATGTTTTATGCAGAAGAGAGGCCAAATCAATGGAAAAATAGTACTGACCTCGACGATCCTGCGTAGATCATCAGCGATTCTCTTAATCTGCTGAGATGCGAGGCGAGCTATCTTGAGCTTTCTCTCTGCTTTCGCCCCTCGATAGTCCTGATGGACGTATGTGAGTCTGGCCAATGTTAACAGCAGGAGGTCGTTAGATTCGCGTCCCATCAAGCAATCCCGGCACTCGCTTACATCTTGTAGAACTGTTCGATCATGATCTTGTCTTCTTCGCTCAAGAGAATTCGGTTCTTCTCGAGTTTCGAATCATGTTGCATCGTGTAAGCCATATCCCCATATTTGACGCAGCTTTCTGTCCACCTGGTCCAATACCGGTCGAGCAGCACGGATTCCCAAAAGGTCGGTCGTTTGAAGTGCAATCTCGGAACGCGGATGAGGTCGATAATTTCTCTCATTGTGAGAGGTGGAGGTGCGTCGCTCATCTACTGGAGTAGTAGGGGAGAATGGATGTTGTGGAGGAGGCAAACCAGATTGGATTCCTGTATCGATCGCATGGCAGGGTTGGATCCCAGTCTTGCTCAGCCCGCGGCATACGTATGCACACTCAGACTGCAATGTTCGCCTCGTGCCGTGAAGAGTCATAGATCATGCACGTCTGGTGGTCGTGCCCACACATCTCTATACATTCACAAATAACCTATCGTACTTGCCCAGGAACCAAGCCTTGCGATATCGTTCTGGTGATCGTCCTTTTATACACATCCTCAAAAAATGGCGTGAACTGACAGCTACCCATTGGTTGGGACGACAAGCCTACCATCGCCACACTATATAGTTGCAAATAATGACTCCGAATCTCAGCAGAGTATGCCCGAGCTTTCTGGGGTATTTTCTCTGCTTTAGCCCGCTGATAGTCTTCAATATAGTCTTCGAATCTAAGCGAGACTCCAAGAAATTTTTATGGTGAGAAGCACAGCGAAACGAGCATTGAAGTACGCTTACCCCTGGTAATGCCCTTGAAGTAAAATTGTATCCTCAGGACTGAGGAAGACCTGACTCTGCTCTTCGAGCAGACGCTTCTTCTGGTGAACTAGATCTTGTCGTATCCAATGCTCAGTATATTCCGTCCAGTAACGATCCAGGAACAGGGTTTGCAGAAACCCAGGCCGTTTAATCACAACCCGAGGGAGACGAAGAAGAGAGAACAAGTTTTCGCGATTCATGTCGTACGGGGATGAGGGGAGCACGACTCTGGTGATGAGAGATATCGACAACATGTTTCAACGTTGCCTGTGCAGGGCAAGGTGCAAAGTTCGCCTCGTGGAGTGGTACGAGGACCCACAGGTTCACACTGCGACAAACACTACAGCCTGTAGGCTGAGTAGGGTGGATTGTGTCGCGCCCGAACGGACAGGGCTATAGGGACAAGATGCATGCTAACGCGGAAGATATGGCTCTTCTCTCTTGTGTGATAGTGTTTCGTTAGTGATGGGATGTTCTTCCAACAGAATAGGAATTCTTACCGTCAACAACGACTCCGAAGGCACAAAGTTGAAAGGGCAGACGTCAAAACATGTTTCATAAAATTCGAATTAAATAATTGATTGCGACGTGAGTGGTATGAGAGAATAGATGCTTGTATGCGAAGAGAGAATGCTTGCATAATTAAGGATTGAGACAAAAGCCTAAGTTGATCATGTCGTAAATGTGAGAGTCGTGAGTCATATGCATAAGTATGAGTGAACGCAGGTGTGGATGCAACGGAACGCCAGAAAACCAAACAATTAGGAAACGCGAAAGCAGACGTGATGCGATGCGATGCAATGCGACAAGACAATTAACCCTCCGAGTCGGATAGGGAATGGATAGATGGACAATAAGAGTGAATAGAAGAGAGGAAGGGAGAGGGAAAGAGCGAGATGGAAGACGAGAAGGCAACTACCGCACAGCGACAGAAGCATTACGTCTAGACACCTGGGCTGCTCTCAGACGAGCTAGATCCTTCGGCTGAAGTCTCATCAACCGGTCACACTCGCCAGGATGCGCGGAGACTGCATGGTCCCTCAATTGGTCCCAAGCCGAGGTGGTCTCGAAGCAAGCGCTCTCCGGGATCGGCCCCCCAAGTGGTATACTTCTCCGGTATCGGAACCTAGATGAAGAGGATCAGCGTCGACTCTTCCTGGCACAGTCATAGAAAAAACAAACACTTACATGCAAGATCGACACCACACTTTACCTTGTGCAGGTGTATAGAGAAGGTCCAGATGCTGAATGGCGATGCTAGGTTCAGCGGGTCTCACATCTTCCATCGAGTCCATCCCTGAAGTCCTAGGAACAGGCGTCCTCATCCCTTCCTCCTCCTCGTCATCAGATCCCAAATCCATATCCACCTCCCCATCCCCATCGTCCGGGGGCGGCGCAGGAAAGTCCACCCACACCGCAGGATCCTGCCTCAACCGTATCTGAGGCCGTGCATCTCGTACTTGGACTTGTCGCGCACGGCTCGGTCTGGTACGTTCAAAGATGATGGACTCGGGTCCTTCATTGTAAGACACTTCAAAGGACGTTGAGTCACCTGCTTTGCGAAGAGGATCGAAGATCACGAACTGGAGATCTTCTTCTACTATTGGAGTGCACACCGTGGACGCGGAGGAGGACGGGGCTGGGCGGGGGAATGTGGGGGGAGTGGAGGATGGGCGGGCGGGGTGAAGGGAGGTTGGTGAAGATGGGAACGCTTGGTTGGTTGGCGAGGATGAGCGTCTAATCGGCCCAGGAGAATACGGAGAGTGTTTCCGTGAATTCCGTGCGGCTCTACGCTGCTGTTCGCTAGAATCTTCAGTCGTAGGCGAAGAAGACAACTCCTGTTTCTCCACCGGCGACTCAAGATCGTTGCCGAGATGAGCGGTGGCAGGAGGAGGTGGAGAGGATGAATCGGCGGCGTAGAGCGGGGGTGCACTGTGTCTGCGTTGTGTAAGGAGTTGCGAACGCTCTTGCAAGAGGAGCATAACCTGTCTCCGCGCGACATCACGTTCCTGCTTGAACGTCATGCAATGAGCTCGCAGTTTGTTCTGCTCGTGCTGTTGGCGCACTATAGCACGCTTGGTGGCAGCTTGGACAGTGGCGAGAGTCATCTCGAGATCACGGAACTTGTGTACTGTGTCCTGGAATATGGTCTCTAGAGACGGCGCCTGAGGTTGCGAGGGAGTAGAAACTGCCTGCTGAGGCTGAACGGGGGTTTGGGGGAGAGGATGCACCGAAAGATGGGCTTGACCTTGAGGAGGTGGAGGAGGAGCAGGTACGATGTATGGATAAGAATAGGGGACGTGAACGAATTGCAATTGCGGGTACTGTGGATGAGCACTCGAAGGAGGTGATGGACCCGGTGCTGGATCTACGCTAACGGGAGTTGTCTCCACCTTGACCATTGCTTTTCTACGGCGACTCTACCAAATAAAGATCAGTAGGCGTAATAGGTAGAATCTCTTTGCACCCACTGTGGTGGTGGTAGATGAGGGTTTCGTCGTCATGCTGTTTAACCTCGGGCTATTATATATCACAGAAAAAAAGTGGAGTCGCTGGAGCCAGTCGAGCGGGATAACAAAGCTGCAATTGTGAGAGCGAGGAGTGGACCTACTATGGGGTACGAATAGACCAGCGTTTAAGAGCAAGTAAATCACAATCAACGCTATTGAGGTTCGAACGCCTGTCACCAGTTGCCAGGCCGAGCGCGCAGGGCTGGTTGCATCACAAAAGAGACAATAGCGAAGCAGTGATGCCTCCCGGGACGAAACAAAAAGACAAAAAGCAAGAACCTCGTCTGGGAATGTTAGCAACTGGGCCAAAATGAGACTCTCGGGGAAAGGCTCACCTCATTTAGGAGCAGTGGAAGACGTCGTATAGCCGCAATTGTGAGAGCGGGCTTGCAGTACGTCAGGCAATAATTAGCTCTCTTGACAGGCCTTCGCGCATCAGGGAATGGTCCCCATGGCACGGTATCGGCAATTGGAGAGAAATGAGATGGTTGTGAACTCGCAACATTGGTGTCAGACGGTGGCTCTCAGGCAACTTCGAGGTAGGTTGGTCGGTTTTCGGCCTACCGGAGTACTAGCACAATAGGCAGGGAGAGATGCGCCATAATTTTCGCTGGAATAACTACCGTGACGGTCTATTGACGAGAATGTCGAGAGAGCCCTCAGACAAAAAGCTAACAAAAGCTGTGAGACTGATCATGAGAGTCGATTCGAGAGAACGTGGAGGACGACAAGACCTAAGCGGCTCCGGAGCTAGCTAATTACGGAAATTATTTCATTTATTATTTCATTTATTTTTTTATTTATTTTTTTATTTCGTTGTGACGCGATAAGATAAGGCAAGATAAGATGATCTAATCAATCCTGCGGTTGACTTCGAGAGTAACGATTCCAAGCAAGTTCGATTCACTACATACAGATACAGGTGCGCCATTTTTCGTTTCTCGAAGATCATACTAAAACGTGAAAAGACATGAAGAGATACGGTGTACAACAGAATTTAGAGTTTCCGAAAAGCGAGAGCGATACTGTACAGACTTTAAAGGAGAGTTGAAATGAGACCATCATTATCAAAGAGAGTAGAGGGAATGAGATTGAACGGCGTTAGTTCCCCATAGACGGCTTTCCAGCTGTAGGGGCACCCCAACCCTTTGCAGCGGCCTGCTTTGAGAAATCAGAGTGGGACCAGGGCTCCGACGAGGAGGAAGAGGAGCCCGCTTCAACGTCCTTCTTGCTAGTGGAAGAATCGGTCTTTGCAGAGTCGGCTTTCTGCTGCTTGCTATCGTCTGCTATTCACCAGAATCAGCGATCGACTCGAGCGAAAGTAAACCGTAACGTACCCGAAGACTTTTTCTTTTGGAAGCTGGACACGAGCGTCTTGGTGGATGACGCCGTCGAGATGGTAGACTGCTGAGTAGCAGTGCTAGCGAGGGAAGTAACGGATTGAGAAGCTTGGTTACTCATTGTGCTTGGGTTAAGCTGAGAGCAGTTGTAATAGAGAGTTCGTAGGAATGAAGCTTCTGTGTGTTGTTCAAATCGCTGCAATGCATACCACCTTTTATACCCCCTCAGAACCGGTATGTTTCCCGGTACAACTTGCAAGTCGACCAAATGCGCAGCTGCAGAAACTAGCGCCAAAACCGCAGTATATCCCAAATTGCATCGGACATAGAGCTCGGATACTATCTGTCTACCCTCACCTGGACCTACTACCAGAAGGAAATACGGGTACATACGCTGATATGAGTCTGAACTGAATCGAGAGATAGGTCGGAACCGTTCGATTATTGCAGGACTGCGGAGCCGTGATGTACTGGGATCGAGTCTGAGAAAGATGATTTGTAGAGTTGAAATTTGGTGTGAGTCACGGGCGTCGAGGTTACGGCTGCTTTTCAAGTTGCCTCAGGCTGGGTATCTCGGTCGTCCAAGCACCGTGTTGGCACAAGGCCCAAAATAACCAAGCTATGGACCGTGACGCGAGGAATATAGTAGGTGTGTAATCTATCGTGTTATGTACAGAGATTTATCGCGGAAATTAAGTTCCTTCCTATCCACAACTTCTTGGTTCGCTATTCTCCACTTTTCAAGGTTCAACGCCCGAGTTTTATCAGTCTGATGCAACCGCATGATCAGCGAAAGAGTGACGGCATTCTCAAATTATCCTGCTGCGCATTTGGTGAGATGGGCAAGCGCTTTCCTCTTTTGAGTTGCTTTAAGACGCAAACTTCTGACTATCAGCATCCTGCTTATTCCGCCGATCAAATAGGGGACTGTTGCCATGGACGAAGAAGGAGATTGTCATGAAGTGGGTAGGAGGATTCTGTACACTCGCTGCAACGGTGCGCGATTTGGGGACCAAACCCTCTGTTTGGACAATCTTTTTTGGAGTGTGGGATGTCGCATCCAATTGGGCCGTACCTTTGAAAGGTGGCCACCGCAGCTTTCAAGTCCTTCTTGCCTCCGCAAGCCCTCTCGGTAAACCGAGGTGAAGTCGAAGTGATCTTGGTGGGCGGCTGTAGAGATTGGACCGTCACAGTTCACTCCTCGGATTTCCTTTTCAGCGCTCTATAATAGCTTAGAGATTTGCCTGAAGCCTACTCGCGTTGCTAGGATGAGAAGCGCCATATAGCTGCTTTGAGCAGAGATTTACAGGAATTTTCAGAGCCAGGACCCTAGTATAACCTCACTGAGAATCAAGTTGGAGAAGCCACTTCCAGGTGCACATGATGGGCCCCATAAGTCGACACTTTGAGAGTTAACGGGAGGTTTGTCACTTTTGCGGGTAACCCGGTAGAGATTACCCCTGGCGCATATAACAAATGAGTGCATATTCGACATCTAGCCTCGGATAACGCTCTCGAGTCATAAACGCTGGCCCAAGGTTCCGTTCGCATGGTGAATTGCGCAGCGAAGAGCCACAAGGTCGCTGGAGAAGGACCGCTGCGCTAGCGTCAGAGAAACCCGAAGTCATTACAAAGGGAGAGTTGTTGGAGCAGAGTTTCGTACGAGGAGCTTGTGGAGGGTGCTGCGCAAGTAAACTATTCCAGCAAAGCGAATTCCGCAGCAAGTACCGAAATGAGTGGGGAGATGAATGTCGTCCTGACTGGTTTTTTGTTGGAGATCGGACTCAGTGGCCCAGAATCTACTTTTTAGAAACAGTGGAGAGAAAGGCCTTCGAGCATAATATTCTACGCAACAAAGAGCAGAGAGACTTGAGAATCTGCGAGATCATATCGACGTTGAGGATGCAAAAGCCTATCTTTTTTTGATGGCCGATCGTTGACCGGCGATCAAGATTATTTTGTTCACCGTCAACGACCATCTCCTCCACCACCAGCTCTCCACTTCAGCTTTCGCCGAGAAGCCCACCAAATGACAGGATATTTCTAATTCGTATTTCACATTTGACTTTGAAAAGAAAAATGGTCAAGTTCAAGTCGCCGCAACAAGGAGAGGAAGATGGCAGTGTGCGGCCTACCAAACGCGTACGGATTGCAGAACCAACAGACTCTGGTGTTCAAACTAAAGTCCAGAACGCGAAGAAAACGGGTGCTGATGAGCAGCATAAAACATTTGGTGGTGTGCCCGAGATCCAGGCAGCACTTGGAGCAAATGGAGGCAAGCCCTGTGCGGCCTTGGTCGATGGTGTGTAGTGATTTTCACAACGTTTTTAGACTGATCTTTAACACTCCATAGCATTGACGACTTTGAGGAATCAACTCAGCATACGACATACAGAGCTACAGACGCTTATTAACAACTCCTCGCTATCAGCATCGACGTCCAAAAGCACTTCGTCTGGAGGGTCGTACTTCAACGCATTACCCAGCGTAATCCAACCAACCGACTCTCGCCTCCTCCTTCTCGAAAAATGGTGTCAAAGCTCTCCAGGACTGGAAGAGCTCTTTCTGGTCTGGGACTCTGCAGCAGCGACGATGCATTCATCGTCGTCTGGAGGGTGGAAGAACCAGCAAGCCCAAGGTCCAGCTGCGATGGCGAGCAATATCACCGCTCTCTGCCTCAACGTTTTCACCTCTATCCTGACGCTTCTAAGCGCGTATTACACCCTTCACCCTCATGCTTATCCTGTGCTGAAGAACCTGTTCGACAACGAGAGGTGGAGGAAGTTGTGTGGATATGTGTGTGGTGCTGCAGGTGGAGGGTCGATGGCGAACGATATCATTCTCGTCACTCTCAGGCTGTTGAGTGTGATAGTCGAGCGATGGGACGCAAAGAAGGTTCTTGAAGGTTTCACCTGGGAGTCCAAGGTACGTCTACATGTTTTTTTTCATCTGAGATATGAGAACTTAACGAGCCCATAGAGTCTCTCGAAACTCCTCCAAATGCGGCGCAAAAATTCCTCAACGTTCAACCCTCTCGTCAAACCTGACATCCGGACAGCTTATACACTCTTCCTACTATCTTTCGTACTGCCATCGACCTCGACTTCAACGTCTTCGTCCAATAGCCAAACCAAAACCGCCTTCTTGCAGCAACACAGCCTGCACTTTACTTCCACCTTCAAAAGTCTACACCAAGACCACCCCATTCTGATCCGACGCGTGCTGGAGGTATGCTGGGAGGGCGTATGGTGCGACGTTCGAGTGAGTAGGAGTTTGAAAGTGATTGTCTTCACTGGGACTGGGGCTAGTGCCGTTCTGCAACACGTATGTAACGTCTCCTTTTCGTTGATCTTACAGCTGTACTGATAATCGCCTTTCATTCTCCAGCTCCTTAGGTTGTACGAGCGGAATACTCCAGAGACGGAGGACGACGGTGGTTATACCGTCGCGGACCTCGTACACCATTTCTTACTCGCGATATGCACCAGGCCAGGTGTAGGTCTATGTTTCAAAGATCGGGGGTGGTACTCGAGGGATGTCAGCGGTGGAGGTACGACCTTTTTCTCTTCTTATTTTCTTGTCTCTTGCTTACACCAACCCCTCCCTAACCAGACTCACTATTCAACGAAGACGAAGACGACACCACCCCAACCCACCCAAAATCCAAACACCCAAAACAAACTCTACACAACCCGACCCTCCTCCACCTCCTCAAATCACTCAAACCCACAGACGACCCAAGGCAACACGAACTCGCTCTTAAAATCCTGCAAGTATGTCCGGAACTCGTATCGCCGTACCTCCCAGCGAGCGGCCTCACCCTCGACCCGCCCCGGCTCAGCTCCAAATGGGTGGCGAACGTCAGCTTTTTGGGGAGTGTGATTGGAGGGGGGGACGTTCCTGAGTCGTCTTTCTATATGCCCGTGGGTGCTGGGTCTGGTTTGGAGCAACAGCAAACTTACCGACCTACTCCACCCCACTTAACGACGATCGTGAACAACGTCACACCGGGTGGAGGAGCGAGCCAGTTGAATATGCGGAATGTGTTTACGAAGGGGCTGCAGTTCGTCGTTAGGACCACCGATGCTGGTGCCAAAGAGAAGGAAAAGGAGAAAGCGGAGGGTGGAGTTGGGAATTCGGGGAATTTGGTGCAGCATACGACTGCGCTGGTTTTGATTCGGTGTTTAGAGAAGTTGGGGAGGGTGAGGGAGGCGATGGAGGGTGTGTCGAGAGCGTTGGGCGAAGGAGCGGATGATGATCTTTTCGTTTGGGGGCTTGATGAGGGCGCGAACGCCGACGACGAAGAAGAGGACGATGCCGGACTCGCAAAGAAATTTAGAAAAGAGAGTAAGGAAGGGCTGTGGGCGAGGAGGCAGAAGGAGGTGGTAAAGGAAGTGAGGAGGAGGGTCCCTGAATTCCAGGTCGTCCTGGCGTTTTGTACCGCCCATTTGAAAACCTCTACGACGGGGACCAGCAGCGCGATTGACCAGCAAGAAGAGTCAGAAGGCGAGCAGATAAAGAAGGCTTTGATGGCGGAGTGTGCGATGAGGCTCCTGTGGATGTACCAGAAGGCATTACCTGAGGTCGTGGAAGAAGCCAGGTTCGATGTTGGGAAGGTCCTCGTTGGGTTCGACGTCACTCTGGGACATTCCGATGGAGGTGACGAGTCAGGTTCACAGGAAGGGGACGAAGAAGATGAGGAAGATGCTGAAGAAGGGATGGAGAGCGAAGGAGAGGATAGCGAAGCTGAAGACCAAGAGGACGACGGCAAAGACCAATCCCAGAATCAACCCCGCCAAGAAGTCTCTGCACCTACCCGCCTACATCGCCTCACTCAGCTACATATCCTCCGATTCCTGCGTGCTTCTCCAGCATTCTCTTTCACTGCGCCATCTCCTACCTTCCCAGGACACACTCACCTCTACAGTCTCTTGGACGGCATCGTCAAGCTAGGAGGTATCAGCATTGACCCCGACCAGGACGACAAGGAGACCGGGATCTATAGCGAAGTTCGACGCCTTGTGCAGCATATCTTGGGCAAGAGCGTTCTCTTCCAGTGGGGAAAAGGAGCTGGGGCAACTGCCGAGGACGAGGATGGAGGCGGGGAAGTGGTCGCTTGGCTCTCCAGTTTACCTGTGGGGTTGAGGAGGGTGAGGAGGGTCAAGCGGTTGGTCGATGTTAGCAATCACAACCACGGTAGTGACGAAGCCATGGACGAGGGGGGCGAAGGATCAGAGGACAAGCTCGTGACAGTGTATCCGGAGACGTTGGATGGGACAACGCTCACCGACGAGAGGTTGAGCGTCATCGCGTTTTTGGAGGACTGCATCCTTCGATGCCTGAAGACACCCTACAAGTACATCGAGGAGTTGGAAAAGCTGGCTGGGCACAGTGAGGCTGCCGGTGAAGGTCGCAATACTGGTGCAGGTGGCGATTCCCTCCCCAGCCCCTTGTTGATGACCCTCGTCGAACAACTGGAAGCCAAATTGGTATCACAGGGAGGGAGTGCGTCGTCAGCAGTTTTGCTCACGCCTTCCGACGTCCTTGCTATTGCGTCCTATTTGCGGGCACTGCTCTTTTCTCTGATTGGGAGGCTCGCCGTCTCTGCCTTCTCGACGACAGGGCATTGGGCCAAGAAGATCGTGTTGCAGAAGGTACTCGACCGACTTGACACCTTGTTCGCTGGTGATGCATGGGACAAGGGATTTGGAGCAGAGCCGCATGCGTTGGTCAGAGGCGCCGTTGTGAGAGAGCTGGGTATTGCGAGAAGGTATCTGGGGTTGGACGCTCAGGAAGACACGGACAACATCGAGGTGGAAGATAAAGATATCGACGATTTCCTGGATCTTATCGAGGCTTTGGAGATTCGTGAGTCCTCTTGATTGATTCCTTTACTATTTTTCTTGCTAATACGGTATTACTGTAGCCTCCCCTGTCGAGCGACGGCTAACAATATACGAGCTCATCGATTGGGTCAGGCTGTTAGGCTCACAACTTAATCAAGCGCAAGTGGTACGATTGTGGGAAGGTGTGACAGAGATTTGGCCTGCTGGCTTGGGAGAGGTCCTCAAGTATTTAGACGCCCCCAGCGTCAAGGATCGGGATGAAGGTATTAGTGTCTGGGAGGCATTGCTCAAGTCGAAGGATTCGGGTGCTGAGAAAGACGACGACATGGAGGTGGATCAGGACGCGGAACACATCGAGGACGAAGAAGACAGAGAGGAAGTGTCATTCGAGCCGAGGTATGTAGATATTGCTCAGGCTTCTTTGAGGGTATAATGTTGACCAGCCTTGTCGCAGCTCTCTACCTTTCGAGTATCTTCTCGGCCAAGCCCTCCCAAAACATCTCTGCAACTTGAGGTGCCAGGAAATCCTTACTGAAAGCGCGTTGAACTATCTCACAGCACCTTTGGACCCTTCGACGAACGCCGCTTCGCCTGGTGCCCTAGATCTCAACTTCATCACTCGCCATATCCTACATCGATTCTCCGCCTTCCTTGCCATTGAACAGATCGACGCATCCAGAAACCTGCTGCTCAACCTCGCAGGCGTCCTGTCAAAAGTGAAAACCTTGGATCCGATCGCGTTGGGAGCCATCAAAACAACTGTCGTTACGAGACTCAAGGCCCTCATGGTATCGACTGCAGTTGGGGAAAAGGAGGTGCGGCAGGGACTGCTGCGTCTACAAGACGTTATTTTGGACCCCACATTGCCTGCAGATGTGGCACTCGTAGCGGAGATCGCGGATTTCTGGGTGGATATCTTGAAGCAGCACCTGGCAGGCGACCTTGCTGGCCAGACGGTAGTCCTCGATACGGAGTACGCTGGTTGGTGGATTCGGTTTGTTCAGCCAGCAGCGGTACTGGGGCTGGTCCAGGATGCGATGGAGGAGAGGGAAGGAACACAGGAGGTCCTGAGACTGTGCTTGAGCGCGTTGAAAGAGGCCTCTAAGCAGTCTAGGTTGCACGGACAACTTATCAGTGACCCTCAGAACCTCTCTCTGCTTTTGCAGCTACATTCTACGCTCTCTTCCTCCGAGCCGAGAGAAGACGCGGAGAGTCGAAGAGGAGAGTTGAAAACTGTGGAAGAACTCATTGCCCTTACGTTGGAGAGCAATGGGGTTCCTGTCGGCTTGGGCGGAGGACAGGAGGCCGCGCTACGCACAACCCGGACATCCCTGTTGACCTCGATCGAGGAAGCGGAAAGGCGGTGGGCATCCGGAGTTCAGCGAAACTCTGCTCCTGAACTCGATATCGGGAGCGTAGCCAAATCATTGCTGTCGCAGAATACGGGCGATTGGTCGGACGCAACAGAAAACATCCTCCGAAGCTTCTTCTACAAGGGTCAGGACCATACAGGTCTCCTGGAAGCAGCGGTTCTCCAGTGGGCCGTGAATCGAGACGGGTCTGACGACGCTAGGGTCATAGGTGTTGTCCATGCCCTTCTGGATTGCACTCTCCAACGCGGACCTGTGACACCATCGTCCCCTCTCGGCCACCCGGAAACTGTCCTCAAGATTTTTGAAGTCCTGCTTGAGCACCTCAGCAATTCTGGCCAGCGGGCAGGCCAAGCCAGTGAAGGCCTCAAGTCCCTTTTTATGTCGCTTTGCCGTAGTGACGGGAAGGTGATGGAGAGCTGCTTCACATCCTTAGAACAATGCCTAAAGGCCCTGAAGAAGTCGATTGTTTCTTCGTCGGGTTCACCTTCTCACCTGACCCCGACCTTGCTCCACCTTTCCCGCTGGTTGATCAACCATTTCTCAGCAGAAGAGTCGCGTGTCCAGTCCATCGGCAGTGACGTTGTCGAACTTTCAGTGCAATGGTTGATTCGACGTCTGGGCGAAGAGGATGGACAGCTGGAATTAGATGAGGAAACGGGGGTGATATGTGTCGAGTTGCGCTCGCTGATCAAGATGGAGGGCGTCTCATGTAAATCGAGCTCTCTTGAAACTCTGCTGGGCGTGGTGATACAATCGAATTACCACCTCTCCCAGCCGCCTTGCTTGGATCTGCTGGACACTGCACTGGCGAAGGCCAGCCTGAAGGTGCGACCGTGCGTTCCGTCCGAAACCAGAAAACCGACCTTCCCTTTTTTGTAGCCTCTCATTGTTAACAAATACCTGCAAGGCATCGTTCAACACCAGCATTTCTTCAAGCTTTGCGCTCCTCCAACGATTTCAAGCTTCACTTCGAACAGTTCGCTCCTCAAGATTCGGGATTCACTCGTTTCGCTCCTACACAACCTCTTCCACCTGCATCCTTCCAACACCTGTCAAGTCAGCCACGTTGAGCCCCTCGCTAGGGTTTATGGCGGTACTTTGTCGAACTCGGATCGTCGTCTTCTTTCCATCTTCCAGCTGTTTGAACGCCAGCGCAAGTTGAGCATAAGGACACTGGTTGGGCGATGGACGCCACCCTCTTCGTCGTTGGCCAGCGGAGGCAGCGATAGCGTTGGCTTAGAAGCCTTACAGAACTTGGATGGCATCTCCGTCTTGAAAACGGCGCTCGCATTCCCCGTGCTTATGCAAGTTGAGGTCTCTTTCGGCAAGTGCACACTGTACGAGAACCAACTCTTTGACCCTCTCTTCCTGCTACTTCTGTTACAACACGTACTATCCAATGGACCCCCAACATCAGCGGTCTCGTGGATCGAATTGTTCAGGAGCAACGTCGTCGGCCTGGCCTTAAGAGCGCTTTCTGCAAGGGATGGGGGAATGCGAGAAATTGGGATGGGGTGCATAGTGGCTGTGTGGACGCTGATGCAGAACGCTGACCTGCAAGAGCGGGATCACGTTCTGTATCTGCTAGGGTTGTTGAAGAACGCCGTTGTCTCTCCTGCTGCGAACAGCGACTTGAAGGATACCGATGTCGAAGATGGTGATGGCGAGTCGCGATTTCCGCCTCGGCTTCCGTCCTACACTACTCTCTTGCTCTTCCACGCCCTTCGAGGGATTTTCAATCCGTCCACCTTCGTATATCCACTCACGTCGAGGTTCTTGCTCCAACGTGCAGAGCTCGACATCACCGATGTACCGATGTTGTACAACATGCTCTACAGCAGCGACCAGGACGACTGGAAGAAGGAAAGAGGGTGGATGATGCGATTCCTTGCAGATGGTGCTCTCACTGGGAGCGGAGTCAACGATTGGAGGCTTTTGAAGCGAAGACATGTGTGGGATCTGGTGGCCAGTATGTATTCAAGTGCTGTGCCAGCTTCTTCTGCTCTTGCCATCGTAAATGCAACCACCGACGGAGCTTTGACTGGGGGAGGAGATAGGGCTTTCAAGCTTTCCATACTCGATTTCTTGGCAAACTTGACAAGGCATCGGGGTCCGACCATGAGCTTGATTTTGAAGTCCGGGTTGTTGTCATGGATCGAGGCACAGGTTCTGGGTCCCGATCGCCATGTTGGGTTTGGAGTAGAGTGGTTGAGAATATTGGAGAATCTCATAGTCGTCGTGGATGTGGGGAAGACGGATGGGAGCGCACTGAAAGGTCAGTGGTCGAAGGGTGTGGCGAGGTGTGTGGATGGAATCCTCAAAGAGGCGATCGGTTAGTACTGCTTTCCTTCGGAGTTCGACTTCAAAGCTCACGGTTCTTCGTTAGGCACGCCTCTCATCTTGGGAACCATACTGCCATTGTCCATCCGCCTCATTGCTCGGCTGTCCAAGATAGACTCCATTGGAGCAAAGTCGCTCGTTAGTCTGATTCACCAAGCGCTCCTGGTCCTGAAGGCCCTCGAATCCAACATCAAGCACAGGCCTAGCTCAGCGGCCCCTCCTCTTCTTGACGAATTGGTGCCCCCTCCTCAATATAGCTCTCATAATTTGCATGATAAGCTGGTGTTCGACGATGTCAACTTATTCTACGTCTGGGGACGCTCTGTTGAATCTCTCTGGCAGTCCGCTATGAGCCTCGAACCTGGCTATCTTGACCCTACCTCACCGGGCAATACTTGGAGTCAATTGACGAGTAGACTGTTGGTTTGGAGGGGGCTAGTCGGGCCGGAAGCGAGTCCCTTGGGGGAATGGGCGAGGGTAGAATGCATCCGGAATCTACACATTGGCATTAAAAAGTAATGTATGTATTTTAGCGAGGACAATCCCATATTCTTCATTCATCGTCCCTAGAAGTTTGAAGTTGTGACAATGGATGCCCAGCGGCCGCCTTGTTGCATTCACCAACTAGAAGCCTTCTTCGAGCACGCAATGTACGGCCGCACGCCTCGGAGCTTCAAATGCTCTGCATGGTATAAATCATGGTCGCCGTCAAGCATAACATCTCATTACGACCCATTACGACCTCACTCCCGCCTCTCAACTTGATTACAATGTCTCCCAGTTACACTACAGGTCCGACAACCGGGGTAGCAGTCATCACCGGAGCAGCACAGGGAATTGGGAAAGCGGTTGCACTACGACTCGCCAACGACGGTTTCGATATCTCGCTCAACGATCTCCCTTCACAGCTCGAAGGATTGAATCAAGTCAAGGCTGAAATTGAAGCCAAAGGGAGGAAGGTATATGTAGTAACAGGAGATGTGTCGGTGGAAGCGGATGTTCAGAGAATCGTCGAAGATACGGCGAATCATTTGGGCAGCGTGGATGTGGTGAGTATTCTCCTAGGGTCTCTAACCATACGGCACTGAATTGGGTTCAATCAGTTCGTCGCGAACGCTGGAGTCTGTCTCGCCAAACCATTCCTAGATAGTAGGTGTCTATTCTAGGCCAATATGAGTATATCATCTACTAAAGGACCTCGATCTATGTCAGCAACTACCGAGGAATGGGATCGACTGACCTCGATCAATATTCGAGGGACCTTCCTCTCCTACAAGTACGCTGCAAAGCAAATGATCAAGCAAGGTAAGGGAGGAAGAATAGTCGGCGCATGCTCCGGATGCGGCTTCTCTGGTACGTCTCGCTAAGTCCCCGAAAGGGAGAAGCTCACGTTCTCCGTTCCTCTACCCTACATACAACAGGTCAACCGTACCTCAGTGCGTATGGCGCAACAAAGTGGGCTATTCGGGGAATCACTGCTACAGCCGGTAAATCCTTTGCTGGTTACACTTCTTATGCAAGACATTGAGTGACGAGCCTTTCGGTTAACTCTAGCCCTCGAATTTGGACCGCATGGGATAACTGTCAACGCGTACGCTCCCAGTGCGTATACATACGTTGCTTAGCTGGCGAACGCTACTGACTAAACCCTTCCAACCACAAGGTGCTGTTCCCACCCCTCTGAGTAAGTTATACACGGCCCTTGGCCACTCGCTTGAAGTTGAATGCTAAGTCCCACTTCCCAGCTGAGAACCTGGCAACCTCATTTGGACTTCAACCCGAAACGTTCTTCTCTGAGGTTTGCCTCCATTCTCTTTCGAACGTGCAGCCAATCCTAACCAAGAGTATCGCTTAGGAGCAAAAGCGAGCGGCAGTACCCACCCTGGGATCTTCCGAAGACATTGCTGCCTTGGTCTCATACTTTGTGTCCAAGGAAGCACACTTTACGACTGGTAAGCCCTCATCTCTCGGGATACGCTTGTAGACTGGTTGACGTGGATCTTCTACTCCCTTCCTACAGGTCAAACGGTATGCGTTCTTACTTATTGATTCTTTGCACCACTTCAACCTGATTATCATAAATATCTAGGTGCTCCTGGATGGTGGCAGATGAAGTATAGGAATTGACATCCACTGTGCTCTGTGAACCTTGAGTCTTGGCTGACTCACTTCGTGGATGTTTGCTCAAGTATGTACGGTAATCATCTTGAATAGAGCAAAGAGAATACACGAAGTGATGGGTAAGTATACACCTAAAGCGACTTGGATAGTTTGGCTGTAAAATGCAAAGAACAGGATTGACTGATGTAAGGAAACAACATTTTGAGCAATTTGCGATCGCCTATCGATGCTGGATACAATGCATTGGCAAATGCGCAAGAATTCCGACTCAAACAGTGGTGGCCTATGCTGATCGTGACTTTATGCAGGGAACTAAATCGTCCTTGCTCGATCGCGCCATCCAAAAGACGAAGGATCTCGTCATGGGTGTCTTCACGGCATGAATGCCAATACAAGCAAAGGTCTACTTCCTCCAGATGGTTTCCGCATTTGAGGGTCTTCAAGGTCTCCGAAAGATATTGGATGACAGCATTATCGCTGAATCGCCAATTCGGTTTGAAATTTGCTTTCAGGATGCGCAGTTTAGTGTGTCGCGAGAGATCGAGCGGAGGAAGTTCATCTCGCAAAGGCCCTATGTGAACCATTGACTGAGCAATTAAATGCGGAGACTTGGGCGAGAACCCACTTACCGGACGAACCCGTCGAAGTAATGTCCAATTCATCCAAAGTAGGGCAGGCAAACAACAACTTCTGAACCAGTGTCAAATCCTCGACCCATACGTTGTTCACCCTCAGCGTCTGAAGCCTGCTCATAGTGGTACCTGAGAGATAATTGTTCACAATCTGGCCAAGCAGATTTGAAAAAGGGGCCAGGACTGAAGCCTTGACGTCGGATATGAAAGTGATATCGACCCCTTCCAGTTGGCTCAACCTTCCAGGTATATCCGAGGCGGAAGTATCATCGACCCCCAGACGCATGATATCAGGTATTTTGATTGACCTCAGCTTTTTTGAAGTAAACAAGTAGGACAAGGGAAGAGCAAGGCCGCAATCCCCAATGTCTACAAATTCTAAGCTGGCGGCGCTGAATATGCGTCGAAGGCCTTGTTGCACGCACAGGGATTGTCTCTTCCAAGACAGCTTGCCATTACAGCCTGGGTAGTTGATTCCGACGGCTAACCGAAGGGCGATTACACGCGCCAGATGGCACAGAATTCGGCCCACATTATCTGGTAACCAGCAGGAGCTGGAGGTTTGAATGTCGATCGAAACATTTTGGATATAACCAGCAACCTCCGGAGTTGATTCCAAGAGGTCGAGGAGACGTTGAAGGGAACATAGGAACGAGGATGTTGGCTGTTCGCTTCAGTGGAGAATAAGACCTCAGGCCTCAGGGATTGAAGGCATTATATTGCTGGTACAAGACTCACCCCATCCGCAACCTGCCTGGATTGTGAATCCACAGAGTCCGGTGAACAAGTGGACGAAAGCACTGGCGTAGGCGCAAAGACACTGCGCTCGCAGCTTTTAAGGAGCGCAGGTCACAGCCATTCTTGTCTAATGAGAGTCGGGGACTATGGATGAAATTCTCCGCTATCAAGTTCAGGATTTCGAAGGGTAGATCTCCTAAGGTCGCCATTCGGATCTATTTGTTTTTAGGGCTGCCAGCATCTCAAGAGCACCAGGACTCACATATCGCAATAAGCTGAGTCTATTCAATACTGGGTGCTATGTTGAACGGCTTTTGGGGACCAATTGGGGAGTAACAGACTTCAAGGATGCTATTGCGGATTTGTGATGCGTTGTTTTGGTTTATTTATCCAGAACTGTCCCTCTACTCCGGATCCAAGTCCTCCTCAGTCTGTTGATACCGCTGCAACGGGCTGGATTTTCCATCCAAGCGACTCTCACAGTTGAAGTCTGTGGAAATTGATACCCACAATTGTGCTGTCGAATTACAATTCCTCGAAGCTGTGAAACGTGAGTGCCAATGCGACAACTGCACTGTCAGAGTGTAGGCAGTGCATTCATCAGGTTAAATTTACAGACAAGGTCTGTTTTTCCTCACCCTCTTCCTTCTCTTGCTCTCTCTCACCCCCCACGCACCTTCGTTCCAGCTTTAGAGTCTTATTCCCGATTCCGAGATATGTTGAAGATCTTGAAGCACTGCTTTGGTCAAAGACGACAATCCGTGGTACACTGTCTGTCGAAGACAAACGATCCTTTGTCTGAAGCTCAAAGAACCGAAGTTCGGGCCCATCTTCAGCTGCTTTACGCCAATTTCGAACGTGTGGTCGGGCGGCCTTTCGACGTGTGCCGGGACAGAGACAGCTTGAATGCGCCAAGACACGCTCGAAAATGCCGGAACGACATCTGGATCTGTCGATCCCTTCTATCCCATATTCGAACTCTGCCCGAAGAAATCCTTCAAAGAGTGTTCTTCTTCGTCGCGATTGAGTCGACCGTTGAATGCCAACTCCGAACCCTATGTGCTGTCTCTCGGCGATGGAGAGTTGCAGCGACCAATCATTGTGCCCTCTGGACGTCACTCCCAGTGGTATGCTTTTCAACCAAGGATCCATCCCCCAGAACAATTCAAAACAACTCCGAAATTTTGGAACTGCATCTTTCAAGATCAGGTGCCCTCTCTCTCGAGGTCAATTGTGTCATATCCATGGACGCATGGGAGGCTCAGCAAGGGTTGATCCAAAAGGTTCTCCAGCTATTGATCGACAATTGTCAGCGTTGGCAAACGGCGTCGCTGACGCTTCCCTTGGACGTTCTTACCCAAACACTCCTCCCGATACAGGGCAACTTACCACGGTTGTCGCAGCTGAACCTTTCAGTTTATACAAGGAGTAGCGGCAGCTTTGAGCACAGTTCATCAATCACAGGCGATCACGTACCCGTCAACTGTTTCTCGAATGCACCCTCGCTTCGATGCACTAGCCTCCAGAGCGTTAGCCTTCATCACACCCCCCAGGAAGATTACTTTATCACCCCATCCGACTCCAAGATCGTGACTATCACCCTCCCGTGGTCTCAGATCGAGCACTTCAATGGCTATTCAAGTGGCCGCGATACGATTTATCAAGACCTCCTCGCGGCGGAGCCACCCAGGCTCCGCAGTATCAAATACGTGGCGAATTCCTTCGCCCGTGCTTCATTCTCTCCAACAAGACCGGCGGCGCTACCGAACCTTGAGTCACTATCTATTGACATTAGTGGGAACAGTTCCGATTTACCCTCTCATCTGGAGAACCTGATCGTTCCATCATTATCGGTTCTGACCGTATTTGGGAGCCTAGATTCATGCCCACAGGCCCGTCTTACTGGAGCCCTATCCAAGATGGTTCGGGACTTAGGGTGCTCTCTCCGCGAACTGAATCTTCAAAATATTGACATTCGAATCAGCGCCTTCACGGAACTTCTCGCTCTTTCACCCAACATCTCCAAACTTGAAGTCCCTCACATCAATACTGAGGGGCTCCAACGACTTATCCTCGATCCCACCTCCCCAAATCCAGTCCTCCCCAAGCTAAAAACCTTGGTTCTTTGGACCACCCGCCACTATGGCACTTTGGGAGATGACGCAGCCCGCCCTGCTGTCATCGACGCTTATACCCTGATGAAGATGGTCAGGTCGAGGACAGTCAACCTCGCGGCAAATTTGGAGCAAAATGCCGGCGCATTTTCGCTATTGGAGGAGCTCACGGTACACGGCTACAACATCCGCAACCTGTATGCTCAACTCCTACTACTCGAAATGCCGGTGGGAGACGCGGATTTACCTAAAAACGGGGCCATAAACGCGACCGCGGTCGGACTCGATGATAGTGCCTTGAGGTTTTCTACCTTCCTAGGAGAACTATTGTCGCATTGGTCTACTGTGGGTTTGGGTGGTGGAAAATCATATCGCGACGTGAAGCTCCATCTGGGTTTTCATGAACGGATGCAGGAAATGGAAAACCTCGATCTGGAGAAGTATCTAGGATTCACTCCAATCCTTATCGTACGTCCCATTTTCCTGGACCCGGTCATCGGTGATACTGACATTTCGCTAGTGGAGGAACGTCCCCCGTTTGCTCGGCCAGCTTAGCGAGTCCGCCGATGGAATTATCCCTGGGGATTCTAAGTTTCATTTTCGAGCTCGCGCAGCAACTCTTCGCGATCGTTGGAAACCATTGTTGCTCCACGATGTTAGGAGGTCCCAATTTGCTTGGCGATTCCACTTCTTTTACGGCACTTTCGAGGGGGATTACCTGCGGCTCCGATATTTCTCAACTGCGCTAGGTACGTTCCAGTTTCTGCCAAGGTCGCTGCGCTTGTACGCTTGGAACTGACTCAACTTTTTTACCCCTTGCCATCCTTCTTTCCTCCCACCTTGACGACAAAAGCACGTGGAATCTCTGACGAGACCTTCACACTCGACGAAGGCTGCCCCTAAATAATAATTAATGGTGCTAGGATGTGTCGTGACCCAATACACACCCCCAATCGTGACCGGCGTGCTGCTGAGAGTGTAGGACCGACTTGTACCGATGATAAAGCACTCAAATGAACCCTAAGTTCGCCGGGAACAGGGCCACATAATTAGGTCCGATGCGAAGACCTCTGAAGATCTCCAGGCCCGAATTGGGTTGGTAGGAGGTGCCAACGGGCTGCACATGAAATCTAGAATACTTTCAAAATTCCCTTTTGAACTGAGACCAGCCTCATCACCATTTGTCAGGGTAAGCACTCGTGTCGAATCGTGGCGAGTCGTGGGCTGATTAAGCCCTCACAAACGCGCTAGTGGATGACATATCGGTCCCGGGATCTCGGAATGTATCGCGTCGTGAGTCAGTGCACGCGCACACCCCTCGGCAGACAACTTTATAAATTAAGGCTGCGGTTACGTCACAGTTCTAGTGAGCGACCCACCACGACTCTATGCCCTCTGACATTGACATTCAAGCTCAGGGTGAAGGCTCAGAGAAGGCGAAAAGGAAGAGGCTCCATGGAGCCTGCGACGTCTGTCGTCGAAGAAAAAGTTGGTCCGATAATTACCTTCATACGCGACTTAGCTAATTATGTGCACGCGCATAGTACGATGTATGGCCTTTGTTCAGGATTTTATATGGGTCTCTGAAGCTCCATCTCTCTAAGGTGACTCTGCGGAGAAGCCGGGGAAGAGGTGCACTAATTGTGTTAACTCTCGCTCAGAGTGTACCCACGACTTCGTAGCTCAGGTGAGTGAAATGGCAAGTCTTGATGGATATCCCTCGCTCAAGAAAAACGCGACTATTTTAGAAGAAGGACCGGTCATTCAGGTATGTGAGGAGTAAGGCGCGCGACTTGGCTCGACAGACGCTCATTCGTTCCTTAGAAGTGGGCTATTTACTTCGGACGACTTTGCCCAAACACCGACGTTGGCCCAACTCCGTGAAAGCATGGACCCTCTGCTGAAGAAAATTGTATCGGGCTCATTTCCTGTGTCGCCGAACGTGACGCTTCTCCGTGAAACGATGTCGCATCTCGCCCGGTACACTCGAGCTCTAGAAGCCGTGGTGCCCGAAGACGCCCTAGGAAAGCAAGCCGCGATTCCACCTTTGGCGAAGAACCTGGCTCACACTCTACAGGAATCAGGCAGTACTGGTATTGGCGCAACCATGGCATCGATACCAGACCCTCTGGGCAACGTTTATCTCACTGGACCGGAACAGCAGGCTGCGCTTGTACATGACTTTAAACGCTCCCTGACGCTCACCGATGCTGGGGACCGATTTTTCGGCCCTTCGAGCATGAGTGCACTCGTAGATGCCACGGCCATGGAACTCAAGGAAGCTTCACAGAAACAGCTGCCCACAGGTAGTGGCGCAATAACGATGAAGAAACACATGAGACCCGAATTTTGGTCGATCCTCCCGGTCAGTACATTTCGCGACTGTATGTCATACTTCGTCTGATTCTGTTGCAGTGGGAGCTGCCACCACCTCCTATCAAGAACCCCTTGGATTTCCCTCCGCCAGATCTCCTCAAAGACTTGGTGGACATCTATTTCGTCTACGTCAACACCTACTGCCCATTTATACACCGGCCTACCTTCGAGAAAGCGCTCCAGGATGGGCTTCATCATTCGGACCCGGAATTCGGGATGGTGGTGCTGGGAGTGTGTGCAGTCGCAGCACGTTACTCGGATGACCCACGCGTTATTCTCGAGGGTACATCCTCACTCCATAGTAACGGCTTCAAATGGTTCCGTCAAATCGAAATATTTCACGAGGCAAGTCAGCGAGCACCTTCGTTATACGACCTACAAACTTTATACGTACGTATTGTCCCTCCTAGATCTTCCATTTGCTCAATTATTCGCGCAGCTTTCCATTACCTACCGCCAAGGCTCATCCACGCCAGATTCATGTTGGTACCTGATCGCTTACGGGATCAGGGCCGCTCAGGACATTGGCCTCAACAGAAGGAAACCTGGGATGAAGCCGACCGTTGAAAATGAGCTACGAAAACGGGTCTTTTGGATGTTCATCCTCGCTGATTCATTTGTTTCGGCAGCCGTTGGTCGACCGCCAGCCGTCGAGCTCTCAGAGTAGGTCGATTGAAGATTCCTCGCTGTGATATTCGTGACTCATAGCGTTTCAGCCTTGATTTAGAGTTACCCATCGACTGTGACGACGAATACTGGATAAATTCGGATCCCGATCTTGCATTCAAGCAGCCGGCTGGAATACCATCCCGAGTTTCGTTCCTTCGCTCGATGATCCAACTCATGAAAATCCACCAGGTCGTGCAGAGGGCGTTTGTAAGTCAATCATAAATTAGCTGCGGTTATCAAAGCCTAATGTTTCAAAACTGTCGTTTATAGTACTCAGTAATCCCCAAAGACCCACCCCCAGGCATCTCTGCGGGAGAACGCGACAGGATTGCTCTTACAAACATTGACTCAGCATTAAACGCATGGGTCGATTCAGTTCCTAGCCATCGTAAGTTCGCTTTGTTTCTCGAATACTTCAACTCGGCTAATTTTTCATCGTGTAACGGGCAGTTCGTTGGGATTCGCAATCTCTCGGCGGTATTTTCGCCGAACAGTCCGCCACATTGGTGTGTGTGTACTACGGTGTTCAGATTTTCACGCATCGGCCATTTGTTGCCTGTAAGGACGATCCCGCATTAGCGTTATCGTCTCTAGCAATCTGTACCAATGCTGCCAGGGCCTGCGCTCGGATCATGGAGACACATTCGCGGAAGGGACTCATTCCTATTCCGCATGCACAGGCATGCTCTTATCTCAAGGATTATCTCAGGGTGCTGACGATTTGCGAGCATAGAAAGCGGCCTTCATGTCCGGCGTAATGCTGATACTCAATGTCTGGAGATCTAGGAATAGTGGCATTCGCCTGGTCGACGAAGAGAGGGAAATGAAGGCGGTGATGACATGTATTGATGTGCTCAAGCAACACGAAGCACGGTAAGTTCGTCACCGTCCCTCTCCCGCTTCAACCATGCTAACGCAAGGCAAAACCTTGTTAGGTGGCATGCAGCTGGACGATTCCGGTCCGTCCCCACTTCCCTCATAATTACAGCATTTACTAACTATCGTTTTCAGCGACATATTGGCTACCCTTGCTTCTGCCGGATTGCCTCCCCAACCAACGAGCCCTCCCCGAGCAAAGCGACCTCGCAACGAGGAACCAGAGACTGACTACCCAAATCAAGAGGTGATGACCTGGCATACGATTTCACCGCCTTCCCTGACAGAGAGCGGCACCAAGCCCTCTCAAACGATGGAATTCTCTCGTTTGAGAGACCCACCGGCTCCCACCTTTATCCAAGCTCTCATATCGGGCTCAGAGTCCCCACCACCGTATTCGACTTTGTCGACTGATACTATTCCATTATATGTCAGCGATCTCAGCAAACCTTTCCCTACCTTTAACCAGCTAGATGGAGAACATAGCCTGGCGTGGAAGCGACAATTAGACGAGCTCGACGCGCTATGGGGTGAGGGTGCTGGCGACGAAGACAGTCAAGGAAGAATCAGTGCACATTTATCACCCTCCTCCTTCGTGTCTGCAGGTCTCAGTGCTCACAGTATGGTTGCCAATCCATCCATCTTCACAACTTCAACTGGGCCAAATGACCTGATTGGTACTAGTAGCCGCGGACCGGCTTTGTCCACTTTCCCTCCTTGTGAGTAGCTGTTTTTTTCTTCAGTCGTCAATCTTGAACGAACCTTTCCAGCGGATACCTACTCTTTTGACCCAGGAAGTGACCTCCTGGGGATCCAAGACGCCACTTTGTGGTCTGACTTCCCGATGGGGCATAGGTAAAGTATTCCCTTTCCTTTGACCAGCTTCGGGCTGATTAATCAATCGCGATGGTATTGCGACATTGTAGCTTAGATGATTGGGGGCCCTATTTCTCACATATGGATGCTCTCAGCGCTGCTCACCTCCAGCAAGACTCCGCTCAGATAGTGGACTCGCCACAATCCTTTGATCACGATCCCGGGAATCAAAGTCGAAGACCCCTGGCGTACAATAGATAGCCGGATTATACCCAGAGTGCCAGTCTACTGGCCGCGTCGAGGAGGTTTATCATGATTCAAGGGTAATATTGGGAGCAAGATAAAGTTAGATATTGTATCGCTAGGAAGGTTTTCTATAGGGCATCATTGTCGTAAAAGTGGATTTCTAAGCATCGAAGGACGGAGAACAAACGGAGAATGTAAATTGTAATCGTCTTACTAATGCCAGTCCCCCCTCGTTGCGTCATCTCAAGCTTGCTCTCGTACCCTCATGTCTTCTGAAACGGAATATCGATTTCAAGGTGAAGCCCCGGTCAAGACGAAGCGTCGGAGACTACATGGCGCGTGCGATGTATGTCGACACAGAAAGAGTCAGTTCTTCGGTGTTACTGTGTAAATTGCGCGATTCTGAATACCACTTTTGTCCAGTACGCTGTAGGATAACCCCCTACGTCTCAACCTTCATATACTGACTTGTTATGCAGGTGATGCAGCCGAGAGGCCAGGCCAGAAATGCACACACTGTGTGTCTTTCAATACAGATTGCACTCACCTCTATCTGACGCAGGTCAGTGCTGCCCTACACAATCACGGAGGAATTATGACCTACAGTTCATTTCTTGACAGAAAAAGCAAAAGGCGACCAGGCATGTCTAAAAATTCAGCAGAACTCTACACCTGATATCCTTACCTCTGCGGAAAGGCAGCTACTCGTCGGAACCCTCTTCACAACCGCAATCCTTGGGGCGCCTACGTGCAAGCATGGACCCCCTGCTCAAGACGGTATTATCAAGGTCATATCAAGCACCAGCTAATCCAGCACTTGTCCGAGAGGTCATGATGGACATTGCTCGGTATGCCCGGGCCTTGGAAGCTGCGATCCCAACCGACGTTTTCGACAAACCGGCCTCGGCTCCAGTGTCATGCGCGTCGTCACCATCGCCCGATACCAATGGTGCCGCTGCCAGCACCCCAAATGAAACCACTCAATCAGAGGAGCCTGACGCTGAAGAACCAGACGAGGATTCGACAGTTGCTCTTTCGAATACTCTCAAGCGCTCGTTGGTCCTCACAGGGTCTCGAGACCGGTTTTTTGGTGCATCCAGCAGTGTCGCACTGGTGGATACCACGGCTCTTGAGCTCAAGAGGAATTCAGTTCTCGAAAGCTGCGTTTCTCAGAAACCTGCCGCACAGATGATGAAGCAACACATGCGCCCAGAGTTTTGGACAGTCCACCCTGTAAGCAGAACCCGTTTCTTCTGTGAAGCAACGATAACATATGTCGCAGTGGGAGCAAGCCACGCCGACTGAGCGCAAGCCGTTTGAATTTCCCCCGCCTGACCTTCTGAATCACCTGGTACAGCTCTATTTCGACACCACCAACATCTATATCCCCTTGCTACACCGCCCCACGTTCGAAAAGGCACTCAAAGCCGACCATCACCTGTCTAACCCGGACTTTGGTCAAGTAGTCCTGGGAGTCTGTGCGGTGGCAGCGCGGTATTCGAACGATGAGAGGGTCCTTCTCGAAGGCACCACCTCTCTTCATAGTAGTGGGTATAAATGGTTCCGTCAACTGAGATTGTTCCAGGAGTGTTTCCTGCGAGCGCCTTCGCTCGGCGAACTGCAGGCTTTATGTGTGCGTCCTCCTATACATATTCAAGGATTTTGCGCTCAAATTTATCTGCAGCTCGCGGTAGTGTATATGCAAGGAACCTCGACATCAGATAAATGCTGGTACCTGGTCGGTATCGGGGCCAGAGCCGTGCAAGACATCGGCCTCAACAAAAAGGGATCTGGGACCAAGCCCACTGTTGAAGGCGAACTTCGCAAAAGGGTCTTCTGGGTACTTCTCTTTTTGGATTCATTGCTAGCAGCTTCGGTTGGTCGACCTGCTGCTATGAATATTTCCGAGTACGTTGTTGTGCATCCCGTTGTTGGTCCTATGTATTAACCCTTATCTAGCTTTGATGTTGAAATGCCTCTTGATTGCGACGACGAGTACTGGGAGCACCCCAATCCCGAGCTGGCGTTCAAGCAACCTCCCGGAGTGCCGTCGAAATCTTCGTATTTCCGCCTGATGCTCAAACTCGTGGAGATACACGCATCTTCTCATAGAGCATTCGTACGTCACCTCAGGCTTCCCGTGTAGTGCCCACTCCTAACAAGCAGTCCAGTTCTCTGTGAGGCGCCCCGACCCCCCTCCCGGAGTTTCTGGTATAGACTGGAATCGAATCACGCTCGCCAATCTCGATTCTGCTCTCAACTCCTGGGCAGACTCTGTCCCACAACATCGTACGATGCATTTTATCGTCCCATATCACACGTTTTTCCTGACATTTTCTATTTTGACAGTCCGGTGGGAACCCGACCGTCTGGATGGCACCTTCCTCAATCAATCGGCCAAATTATGGACCACGTACTACGCTACCCAAATCTTGGCTCACCGTGCATTTGTGACTTGTCCATATCAGAAGTCGCTAGCGTTAACGTCTCTAGCGATTTGTACGAGTGCTGCGAGGGCGTGTATTCGCATCATGGCGGTTCAGTCGAGGAAGGGACAGGTCCTCGCGCCGCATGCACAGGTACGGCCTCCTCGTATCACAATGTGAAGATCTTTAGAGCTGACGAATGGGCTGCTTTTCCAGACGAGCGTGTTCACGGCTGGGCTCATGTTGTTACTGAACTTCTGGAGAGCCAGACATACCGGCGTCGCTTTGGCTGATGAGATTAGAGACATGGACGCAATCTTTACCAGTATCAAGGTGCTGCAGACGTACGAGTCAAGGTGGGTGTACGTTGGTCCTTCACTCTCCGTTACCTAACCATTTGGGTTATCGTGTAGGTGGCATTCAGCCGGACGTTTCTGGTACGCCATACTCGCGCACCTACTCAACATTGACCTGGACTGAGATTTCTCCAGCGACATCCTAATGGCACTCGTCTCCATGGGCATGCTACCAATGGAGCCCACATACAGAGCTAAACGACGCCGCAGCGCTGAAGACGACGGAAGCGAGCTCGAAGACAGCGATAGCCAACAATACTGTTCACCAGGTCCACAGAACGACGGACCCTCGACTCATACCAACGTCAACGTCAACGTTAACATGAACGTTAATGCCAGCCCGCAAACGAACCCACCAGCTTCCGCCAGCCCAAGTTTATCACCGCCCACGACGAACAAGAGCGTGACGACCCCCGACCTCCCTCTTGACACGTTCGTTTTCGATACGCCGGACCTGGCGGGGTCGTTCTCGCAGCAGCTACACGGTGCCCAAAAGGGTCATGGTGCGATATGGAATGAGCAGCTTGAGCAGCTCCAGTCCCTCTATGGTACCGCCGGGTTTGGAGCAGAGCCTATCGCTGGCCAAACTAACCTCGGTGTGGGCGTGGGCGTACCTACTTCATCTAGTGCGTTCTTTGGTCAGTTGGCTGGAGCACCACCACAAGTTTCGGCGAATTCGTGGCCTACTGCGCAAGCTCTGTCAACGGCCCTTGAGCAGAATACTGACTCGCTTTTGAGCTCGCAAGATGCTGCGCTTTGGACGGGTGTACCCTCCGGCTACGAGTGAGTTCCTCTTTTTAAATGATCAATGATATTTATTGCGCTCCGATGCTGATAACCCCTTTTCCAGCATGAACGATTGGGGACGGTACCTCTCAAACGTCCAAGCCTTTTCAGAGAACCAACCCAACTTCGATTTCAATTTCCAGTAATACTACTTCTTCCTTCTCCTTGACGACAGACGAATCTCTCTACTCACTCACTCAACTCTCACTACGGTATCATGATCATCTCTGCTTGTCTCGGTGGAACCGATTTTAGTTAGTTATTAAAACCAAGGGATGGATATCGGATGGATATATGGGATGTATAGATATGGATGGTATGAATGTATGTATGATTACACTGTCCCAATCGCAAGCGGTCAGCGCCAGCTAGATATGTCGGGCTCGTAGTATCTACCCGACGCGAGGTAAGTAGAGGTAGGTAGGGGGACAGGAGAGGAGGAAGGATGGAAGGAAGGAGCGACGTCATACCGACGACAAGGTGTGTCGAGGGTACGGGGAGGGAGAGTGGAAGAAAAGGTATTATCCAAGATGAAAAGTAGAGAGAGAGAGAGAGAGGTAAGTGTCCGAATATCAATCAATCAAATAGTCAGAAAAGAAACAAGAAACGCGTGTCGTTAATCCATGAAAAACCCAGCTAACACTGAGCCCACACCCACACCCACCACCCCTCAACAAATCAATCACTCCAGATTCATCAATCATGACTCCTCAAACTCCAATCATCCAAAGCCACATTCTTCGGCGTCACATAATCCTCCTCCTTCATCCCCGGCCACTGCGGACTAAACAGCACCTGCAAACTATACGTCCCCGCCGGCAAACTCACCGCCAGCACCGTCACGCCCGGATTCGCCTGGTCCGGTACAAGCGGTTCCGGCATTCCCTCCGGACGCACTGGTTGGACTGTCGAGAACTGCGCACCCGAGGGGGCGTTTAGAATAGAGATTTTGAGGGTTTGGTTGTCGAGGGAGAGGGTGGCGGTGGTACCCGCGGTGTCGATGGAGATGGTGGCGTTGGTGTGCATCCGCCATTGGATGGATGCTGAGGCTGTTAGTTCGTCTTGGAGCAGGAATTGGCGGCGTTTGTTGAGGAGGCGGGCACCTCGTTTCACCGAGGATCTGTAGGTCAAAAGGTCAAAAAATTAGTTCGTCAATTGACTCTTGGAAGAAATAGTAAGAGGGAGAGGGAGAGGGAGGGATGGGATACGCACGCCTGGAAATAAGCACTCGTCATATCCGTAGTCCAAAACGCCGTCGAATCATCCGGAACCGTAAACGCCGTACTAGACCCCTGCGCCGTACCCGAAGAATCATGCCTCACACTCGGCCTACTCTCCACATTCTGGTTCCCATTCGCCACACACACCGTATTCTGCCCCACCGTCGCCTTCCTATAATACTTCCACCTCTCCGCATCCTGCAGCTCGCTATTAAAGTACTGCGGGGACCTATAATCACCCGAGCCCAACTCGCCCGCCCATCGTGTGCCTAGAGCGTCGAATACGAAATCGCCCACGTCGAGGTCGTTGTGCGTTTGGTGGCCCCGATTACGCCCGGCTTTGATAGCGACGTACAACGCATCGTCGTCTGTCCAGCTACTCCGCATACTAGCCCACTGCACCAACTCTTGATCGAAAAAGTGGTCCAGAGCGAGGCCGTTCCAGTACGCACCGTTCACAGCGGGGTTGTACCAGAACATACTCCACGGCTCGGCAGCATCGTGTTGTTCACGCTGGTACAGTATAAACTCGGGGTGGTTCAGCTGGTCTCCGTATAAAAGCATCGAATTGGCGGTCGTCGAAAACTTGGGTGGGCCGTGGTCTCCATAATCAAATAGGGACGTGGGGCCGTAGACGTACATGTGGAAGGTGCCTGTACGGAAGTAGTCGGGGTTGACGTCGAGTAAACCGTAGTGCGATCCAGTAGCGGTCAAAAGGGCAGAAGCCATCTCCGCATGTCCAGTCGTACCAAAATACCAATAGTTGGGCGATTCAGCCCACGACCCGTCGTCCTGGACTGCCCGGGCGCAGTTGGCTTTGGCGTTATCGATGGTTTGGCCCAGGAGGCCCGTAGCCACGCCTGTCGTGTCGTCACCCAAAATCGCAAGCGACGCAAGCGTCAAACCACCATTACACACGCAATTCCAATTCCCGGTGATATTGTTCGTCCACCAACCATAGTCGGCCGTACCAGCGTACACCGCCGCACCGTGGTTAAGTCCATACCGGATAACACCCGCGCGGATCGTCGCCTTCTGGTCGTCGGACCACGCATCGTAGAACCAGTCGTACGCGATCCCGAACCCGGCGGAAAATTCAGCGGCGTCGAGGAAGTGCGTGGGGTTCCATTTCGTCTCGTCGTCGGGACCGAACTGGGGACTGATGACATGTTGGATTTCCTCCCATGCGCGGTCGACCCAGCCTGTGTTTTGGGTCATGTGGTACACGTATCCAAAAGCTTTGATGCGCATCTTGAATTCGCGGGCGTTGTCGAGGATGCCGCTGTCACCGTCCATAAAGTAGGTGATGGGCCTCAGAGCGCGGTAGTCGGAAGCGTTTTTGAAGATGGTGTCGTTCCAGCCTTGGAGGTAGGGGTCGTTGCGGATGAGGTCGGGTAGGGCATCCCACTTGTATTTGGGGGCGATGAGGCGGGGGCGGTCGGTGCGGACTTGGAGGGGGCTGGGGTTGGCGGGGGCGAAGGTGTCTCTCGGCCACGTCGAGGCGCTGGCAGCGATGGTGGGGGCAGCGAACAGTGCGGTGTTTGTCTACGAAACATGTCAGCTACCAAACTCCACGTGGAAAAGGTTGGCAGGGGGCTTACAGCTGAAGGGTAGATGGGAACCATGTACTTGCTATCGGTCGCGGTGGCGAAACGGCCAGCAGCCAGCACGTTGGTAGCAGTGGCCAAAGGTGCGTTCGAGGAGATCTCGTCGTCACCTGAAGCTTTGCCGCTGTTGCTTCCTGAACTGCTGCTGCTGCTGCTTGAGCTCTTCCTGGAGCCGAGGATGCCTCCTACGACAGCAGCCACGATGACGACCAAGGCGACTGGAATACCGAATTTAATCCATGGGCTCAGACCCTTCTTCTTTGCTGCAGCTTGTCCCTGGGGGTTGATGAATCCTGTGGCGGATTCTGTAAAGGCTGGATCGTTGTTGCCATACGGCGAACGCTGGGGAACAGCCCCGTAGCTCATGGAGCCTGAGGGGTGTAATAGAAAGTAGAAAGGATAGAGTAGAAAACCGGAAAGGAGTGGCCGGGGAGGGTGAAAAAGAGGTTGGCAGCGGTCGCTGGCGCTGGAGGATGGTCGTGATGGAAGAGAAATCGAAGCAAAACTCCGCACATGAATATGTTCCTTCCGTGGGAAACGCTTGGCTGACAGTTGGCAGGGCACAAACACACAAACTCGGCACAAACAGAGGCTCACAACAGCGCCTAAGGCCATCGATTCAGGGAGGAGCTGTGCCCTTGCCAAGCCAAGATGGCTCTCTGACAGATGTGCGGAGGAAGGCGAGTGCCGGTCTCACATTTCACTCGACTTTGACCACCTGAAGCATTCATGAGCGACTCGTGTTAGCTAAAGGTCGAAAATTCAGTTCAAGAGGGCATGCAAGTACCACTGGCAATTTCACGGGTTCAAGGGAGCGACGAGTCAGAGCCATCGTTGAGCAGCAAACAGATCATAATCATATCACAGATACCGTAAACGACGGATAACGCGTCAAAGCGCGAGCTTGGGCAGAAGGTAATTGGGAACGAAAGAGATGTCGACGAGGGGGGGAAAGAAAGGCACAAAATGAGAAACTCCATCGACCCCTTGAGCTTTAAATGAACGCGACGCGTCCGTGACGTGACGCTGATCTTGGATCAGATCGCCGCCTTGTGCCGACGCTCGTAAGCTACCTATTTTTGCTCAGATATTTCAATGCACTCAAACATGACCTGAGCAGAATGTACCTCTATATCTGCCGACCTCATTTACGAAAGCATGTCGAGACTTGAGACCAAGAACGGGACTTGTCGACGCTGGAAGTCCTCATAGCTTCAATCGGAGCTTGAACTGCCGTAGGGCGTCGTCATCCTCGGCCAGGAATTCTCAGCTGGACACTCTGACTGCTGAACCAAAGGTTGTAAGCCCCAGCTAACTCCGAATCTTCATTCAGCTGACCTGCAATTGTGACTAGTGGCCACTATTCGGCCCCGCTATTCAATCCGAACTGATCACTTAAGTAGTGCAGCCCAAACTCTTACCCCAACCACCATGACCTCCGAAATACAGTATCGATTTCAAATTGATCAAGGCCCAAACCAAACGAAAAGAAGGAGATTGCACGGGGCATGCGATATCTGTCGTCGCAAGAAGAGTGAGTACGCGTTATGTTATTCTAGACCTATACTGATATCATCTATCTCAGTTCGCTGTACGCTCGCTCTCTGTTCTCGATATACCGAGGAATTCGTATTGAGTGATTCCTCCAGGCGACTCTGCGGAGAGACCGGGCAAACCGTGTACGAACTGTGAAGGGAATGCCTCTCAATGTACCCATTTCTTTGCGTCTCAGGTAAGTGAGAACGATCGCAGAACTCGTATGTATATCTAACAACCCTACCCGTTGCAGAAAAGAGAACAAGCGTCCAGGTACTTCTCTCCAAACATACCAAACCCGCGCCCAATCCTCACACAAATATATCAGCAGGAAAGCATCCACCTCCGGTACAAGCGGTGACCCACTACAACCTAACAGCGGCCTAACACATCTACACGAAACCATGGACCCCCTCCTCACTACCGTCCTCTCAGGCTCCTACGCAGACACAACTGATATCACGCTCCTACGCGAAACACTACTCAACGTGTCGCGGTACGCACGGGCGCTCGAAGCTGCACTCCCCCCAGGTACTTTATCCACCAAAGGAAATTCGCACTCCCCACCGACCGATTCCAGCAGCACCAGCCCCCCTACCCAAACTACAACTACAACTACAACTACAACCACCGACTCGAGTGCCTCCCCAGAGCCTCCTATCAAAAAGGAGGGTCAGGAGATTACGAGTTTATCTGAAACCTTCAAGCGGAGTATGGCATTATCCGGATCGGGGGACAGGTTCTTTGGCCCCTCAAGCAGTTTCGCGTTGATTGATAGTGCGGCGTCGGAGGTGGCTACGTTTGGGGGGGATAAAGATCCGTATGGGTTTTTTCAGCGGGCGGGTGCGATTACGGTTAGTGGGGTGAAGGAGCATATGAGGCCTGTGTTTTGGAATGTGCTTCCGGTACGTACTTTGTCTGCCCTTCCATCCCCCCCCTCCTTCCCATTTGCTTTTGCTTTTGCTTTTGCTTTTGCTAATCACCGACTTTACTTTACTTGACTTATGCAATCAGTGGGAAAAACCCCCCCCACCCGATTCCAAACCCTTCCTCTTCCCAGACCCCGACCTCCTCCCCACCCTCATAGCTCTCTACTTCGACAACGTCAACTTCTACATGCCCCTCCTACACCGCCCCACGATCGACAGGGCCCTGTCCTCCGGGCTCCACCACTCCGATCCAGGGTTCGCTAGCGTGGTTTTGGCGATGTGCGCTTTGGGTTCACGGTATTCGAATGATGGGAGGGTGCTGTTGGATGGGGCGGGTGGGTCGTTGCATAGTTCGGGGTTTAAGTGGTTTAGGCAGGTTAGGCTGTTTGGAGAGGTTTGTTTGAGGGCGCCGTCGGTGTTTGAGTTGCAGGCTTTGTGTGTGCGTTATCGTATTCTGTTTTTTTGTTTCTGCCCCTATTCCGAACTCGATGCTGATACGGATGTTGGTGTGCTTTGTAGCTTGCGGTGACTTTCGTCCATGGATCTTCGACACAGGAGAAAGCGTGGTACTTGATCGGGCTGGGAATTCGGGCAGCGCAAGATATCGGCCTGAACCAGAAAGAAAGCAGTTCAAGGCCAACCGTCGACGGTGAACTCCGCAAACGAATATTCTGGCACCTCTTGTTCGCAGATTCGATTACCGCATCTGCAGTGGGCCGGCCGCCTGCTATCCATCTTTCAGAGTACGTCCTTATTCCGTTTGCCTTAATAGCTCTCTCGTTTCGAGGTATACCCGCTAACTGGTTTTCTTTGGTAGCTTTGACGTGGACTTGCCGATAGAGTGCGACGATGAATATTGGGAGGATCCAGATCCTGAGAAAGCGTTCAAGCAACCACCTGGGAAACCGTCCAAGGTTTCGTATTTTTGCGCTTTACTGAGGTTATTGCAGATTCATTGCAAGTCTCATCGAGATTTCGTACGTCTTTTCCATTCGTTCATTCATTCGTTCATTCGTTCGTTCGTTCAATCGTTCGTTTGGATGTGAATGTTATCGTTATGGGGAACTGATGTTGGGTGTGGGGTTGATATAGTACTCTGTGAGACGCCCTGAACCGCCGCCTGGGTATACACCGGAAGAGTGGAATCGGATTTCGTTATCCAATTTAGATTCGGCGTTGAATGAATGGGTCGATTCGTTACCTGACCACCGTACGTCCTTCTACCCTCCCTTTATTTCTCAGGTCTTCTGCTGACTTCCTCCTCTTAGTACGCTGGGACCCAACAAGCACACACGGCGCCCTCCTCGACCAATCCGCCGCTCTCTTCTGCACGTACTATACGACCCAAATGCTCTCGCACAGGTTGTTCGTGGCGTCGCGCGATCACCCCGCTTTGGCGTTTTCGTCTTTGGCGATTTGTACGAATGCGGCGAGGGCGTGTATTAGGATTATGGAGACGCAGTCGAGGAAGGGGAGTCGGTTTGCGCCTCAGATTATGGTGCGCTATCTTGTGTTTTGTTTGTATACGTTAATACTGACAAGGTGTGGATCTGATTGTTATGTTAATTGGGGGGTGGGGGAGTAGAAAGCGCTGGCGACTTCGGCTTTGATACTCATTCTGAACATTTGTGGGTCGAGACGGACGGGGTTCCCTGTGATTGACGAGACGAAGGAGATAGGGTTGGTGCACACCTGTATCGAAGTCCTGCGAACGTTTGAGGATCGGTGCGTAGACTCTCCCGTTCCTCCCCAGCCAATCCTCTCATACTTCACCTTAACCTTCACCTTCACCTTTACTTCTACGTATAATGTGCAGATGGCATTCAGCAGGTCGGTACCGCGACATCCTGATAGCCTTAACGTCCACGGGCGGTCTCCGACCCAAGACGGCCCCGCCAAATCCGACAAAGACAGCTCGGAGGAGGAATCACCGGTGGTTGGAGTGCGAGAGCGTGTGTAAGCCTGCAGGGTGCGATGTGGTTGGACCTGGAGTGGCGGAACGGCCGAAACGAGCTTTGCCTTCAGGGGTCCCGGGGAACCCTGCCCCTCGACCTAATCCAAGTGTTACGCCCCCGTCGTCTTCGTCTTCGTCTAGTGGTAGCCCTGATTCTCAAGCGAGCAACAACAACAACAACAACAACAACAACAGTGGTTTGGGAACAACTTCTAAACCAAGTTTAACGACCGACGGGGGTGCCTCTGCCACTACCGACAATCAACCGCCGGCCCCAGCACCTCTTAGCGCTCCGACCGCGACGCCCGAGACGTTGCCTGTGTTTGATGGTATACCTTTGTATAGCAGCGATCTGAGCAAGCCGTTTCCGCTGTTTGACGAAGCGGAGCATGGGCAGTATGATTGGAAGAGGCAGCTTGGGGAGTTGCAGGCGTTGTGGGACCAGGCGGCGGTGGGTGGACAGGGTTTGGCGGTTCAGGATTTGAGTTCGAGTGTCGATGGGAGTGCGGGTGGGAGTGGGTTTGTGGATTCGACGTTTGGAGGTGCGGGTGCAGCGTCGGGGATGGATATGGGGTTGGTGGGACCGCCGTCTTCGACGGGATCGTTTGAGCCTCATGGGCTTGGGTCAAGGGCGCCGTCTGGATCTGTGCCTCTTCAGCGTAAGTTTCAAGTTTTTTGTTAGCTGCTTTTCCGAAATGGCTCATGCTGGTGGATTTTTTCTTATTTTTGCAGAAGCCTCGACGTTTGATTTTGGAGGAAGTGTTTTGGATGCACAAGGTGCAGCTTTGTGGATCGACGTTCCTTCGACGTACAAGTACGTTACCGTTTTTACACTCGGCTCGTGGAATCGTTTCTGCAGCAATAGGATTGACGCCATCTTTACAGCATGGACGATTGGGGAAGCTATATCTCGAATGTGAACTCTCTCAATACCGTTCCCACTCAGCAGTACCGACATAACGGAAATTCCCAATCGGCCGGCGGCGAGGAGCCACGAATCGACTTCGGCTTCATGACTGGCGTAACAGGTCCTGATCCCGCTTATCCGTGGTGATCGTGTATAATTGGGGATACGTGGTACATATTCTATGGGGCGGAAACGATCTGTGGACGAGGATCGGAAGGCTTGGTACCTGCACTGCGGGTCGACAATCGTTCGATTTGCCAATCTGTACCAGCCGGTTGCGGGTTTCTTTAGTTGTTTTCCTGGCATGCAAGTGTGGCTTTCTGTGTGTATTGCTCATGATCATGGTTAACGAAAGGCGTGATGTTTCTAAGAATGACTCAAGTACATACTCGAGTAACTGGCCAAGGCGAAGAAGCCCAAAGGGAAAAGCGGCTAGTGAGAGGTTGTTATGCATTCAGATTACGTGTTTGCTGCGCGCCTGTCTTATCGGGGCTGTGAGCAGGTGATAATTTATAAATACCAACGTCATTTTGTCTCTTTCGACATACCACAACACGACCCAGACACGCAGCCCTCCATGTCTTTGCACGAACCAGGGCCCTCGAAGAAGAAGAGAAGACTGTATGGAGCCTGCGACGTATGCAGGCAGAAAAAGAGTAGGTGAAATTCGTGTTATGTATGGTGTAGAGCGAGCTGAACGTGACCCATACAGTTCGTTGTAATGTTCTTTCAGTTCGGACTCTATTCCTTGAGCCCTAAATTATTGCTTCAGGCGACTCGTCAGAGAGGCCAGGCCAGAAATGTACGAATTGCGCGACGTTCGGTACTGAGTGCACTCGCATTTTCATGGCTCAGGTGAGGCTTCACTGTCCCTGTGCGAACAAATTTTAAACGTCCAGTTGTTGACGGAGCTTCCATAATAGAAGAAGCAGCAGCAGGCGTCGAGGTACGTGTTTTCGCGTGGATTATCGTTTCAGAGTGAAGCTTACCTTTTGTTTGTTCTCTAAAGGAAGAGGGTCCCCGTCACCGTGTTCTCGCAAACGGAATCCATTGTCGACCTTCGGGCGAGGATGGACCCATTGTTGAAGAAGGTCCTGTCGGGGTCGAACCCACCCGAAAGCCCCGAGCGTTTACAAGAAACCTTGCTCGCCGTTGCACGCTATGCTAGGAGCCTCGAGGACTCGATTTCGTTTTCGGTTTCCGCTGGGACGTCCTCCCAGCCGCCGTCTCAGCCAGCAACCAGCGCCTCTACCCCCTCACTCTCAGCCCCGGTATCAGGGAACAACGTCGAAGTTTTGGACCCGGGGTCGGATGAAGTGGATTTCGAAACTGCGCTCGCTGATAATTTGCGACGGTCCCTGATGCTCACTGATCCCCAGGATCGTTTCATCGGCGCCTCGAGCAGTGTAGGCTTCTTCAGCGTGGCAGCACAAGAGATGAACGAGATTGGACCCATTGGCCTTGCTGGCCGACGTGACGGTGTGGCACTGAAGCGGTACCTACGCCCCGAGTTTTGGTCCGTCCTCCCAGTGCGCCTTCTCTTTTTTTTTGAATCTTGGTCATAGTAGACTCACATGAAAGTTTAGTGGGAGCAGCCACCACCTGTTGACACCCGCCCTTTCGACTTCCCCGAACCTGACCTGCTGAAGGACCTCGTCGAGCTGCACTTCTCTAATTGCAATTTCCTTGTTCCGCTGTTACATCGGCCGACCGTGGATAAATGGATCAAGGAGGGGTTGTATCTTTCAGATCCTGGGATTGGATGCGTCGTCCTTAGCATTTGCGCTATCGGGGCACGGTTTTCCACCGACCCTCGTGTCCTTCTGGAAGGGACGACCTCCCTGCACAGCTGCGGCTATAAATGGTTCCGTCAAATCAGGATCTTCGAGGAGTCGTGGCAGCGCGCGCCATCAATATATGATCTTCAATCGTTATGTGTGCGTCCGTTTCATTTATGGAACTCTCCCGCTTTCTGTTAATACCTGCCGTAGCTTGCTATTCTGTATCTCTTGGGTTCTTCGACCCCTGAGAAATGTTGGTTTTTGGTTGGTTGGGGGATCAGAGCCGCACAGGATATTGGGCTCAATAGACGGATCTCTGCGCCGAACCACACTTTTCAAAGGGAACTCCGTAACAGGATTTTTTGGACATTGTTTCTGGCGGATTGTGTGACTTCAGCTGCTATTGGTAGACCTTGTGCCATTGACTTGAACGAGTAAGCTTATACCCTTTCTTCGGTCCTCCCAGCTGTTTCTAATACGAGCTCCAGCGTTGACGTGGACATGCCTTCAGAATGTGATGACGAGTACTGGGACCACCCTGATCCTGCGCTCGCCTTTAAACAGCCTCCTGAGATCCCATCAAAGGCCTCATTTTTCACTAACATTCTTAAGCTAGTCCAGATACAATCCTTGGCGACTAAAGCCTTCGTAAGTCTTCCGGCCAGACCGCGATTTGACTCTCACTCACACGTTGGTCCTATTAGTATTCCGCAAGACGTCCTGATCTCCCTCCTGGCGTTTCGGCAGAAGAACACGAAAGGGCGACACTTGCCGAGCTAGATTCGAAACTGAACGCTTGGCTGGATGGCCTCCCTGAGCATCGTAAGCTACCGCTACATTCGATTAGGTCCCAAAACGACTTCTGATTCTTTGCACACTGTAAAGTGCGTTGGGGCTCTAGCCCATTGAACGAATTTATCGATCAATCTGCAGTGTTGTCGACGCTGTACAATCATGTTCAGATTCTTCTGCATCGACCGTTTGTGGCCTCGCGCAATCATCCTTCGCTGGCTCTCACGTCCTTGGCGATTTGCACGAACGCAGCTAGGGCGTGCATTCGGACTGCGGCGACTCATGCACGACAGGGTTTAATCCCCGCTCCTCAGGTTCACGTACGTTCCTCTCTCATACCAATTTGAACACTACCGAGGAGAAATCTGGGATAGATGGCCTTGTTTTCGTCGGGACTGGTGCTTATGCTTAACATATGGAGAGCGAGGCGAACGGGGTCGGCATTGGTAGACGAAGTGAGGGAGATGAAGAACGTGTATACGTGCATTGCGGTCTTGAACACTTTCGAAGTACGGTAAGCTAGTTACTGTCTGTCTGAAACGAGGTTCGATGCTGATGGGTTTTCAGGTGGCACTCTGCTGGGCGATTCAGGTTTGTCTAGGGAGCTTTTTTTTTTTTGAACTAGAGGCTGATTGCGATGTGATAGTGACCTTCTGACTGCCATGGCTTCCATTGGAGGTTTCCCAGAATCGCCGTTCACTAGACCTCCGAAGCGGTCGCACGAGTCGCTCACCGATGGGAGCGACCAGCGTGGTGCCCAAGCGACGCGTCCACAGGATTCGAATTCTCCTGGACGAGAGATACCTGTGAACAGTTCAACTGGACCGGAAAACACCCAAGTTTCCGTTAAATCCTCGGATTCCCCGTTCGCCCCATCCTCGAGAACGGACTCGCCGAGCGTTTTCCCGTTCTATGCTGGAGGTGACCTCAGCCAGACATTCTCCGACTTCAACCAAGTAGAGAGTTCCTACAGTCAAGTTTCGATAAGCCAGCCGCAGAATGCACAATCGCAGTCTACGAGTGGGGTGTCAAATTTCGATTCATCGATAACCTCTCATTGGCCAGGTGAGTTGAAGGTCCTCACTCGCTTTGGCCGACAGGACTCACCCTCGGACTGGTCTTCCGGGCCAATAGCAGACACCGCGATGTCAGAAACGACTGCAAACAGTCTGGTAGACCTTCCGGGAGCCGCGTTGTGGACCGGTGTCCCCGTGGCTGCATACGAGTGAGTGGATGATTTTGGTGACCCTCCTGAATTTACTGACTGGAGCTTTTAGCCTTGAGGATTGGACTGAATATATTTCGAACGTAGAGGCTCTCAATAACAAGCCTCCCAGTAATGGTCGGGAGTTCACTGAAATGTTCCAGGGTGTGGGAGGGTTTGGTCCTTCGAGTTTGTCTGGGTCGTCGGCCTTTCAGGCGTATCCTGCGCAGCAGCAGGAATATGCTGAGCCGGCGCAGTTCCATTGGTAACTACGTACTATGCAATTAGTAGAATGTGACAGGAGTTTATAGATCTCGTCTCTGTTTCGGCCCTTTCTATTCATGCTTCTTGGATCTTCAATCGGGTTGTAGTCATACATAATAACATATGCTAATGGTTCGACTTTGAAATTCGGTCATAGAAGCTGCGCACTGTCGTTATCACTTTGTCTAATTTCGACCTCCAACACTCGCCGGCCGGGTGTGAGCGCAGCGCTCATTCACATCCCTCTGGTCAGGGGTATTTCCAAGACCGGATGTCTGGGTCGATCAATGAGTACATAATCGCTGCGGTATGGAGAAACCGTTGCTTTTGACCTCTTCTATCACTTCTTCAATGACCACGACTTCTCAATCATAATACAGCTGCAAGATCGACACAATGTCTTCTGACGGAGAAACTGGGAATACGGGACAAGGTCCTGTCAAGATGAAACGACGTCGGTTGCATGGGGCCTGTGATCTGTGCCGCCAGAAGAAGAGTGAGCTCTTTTCACCACGAAATGTCGAGTTATGTTGCTTATATTGTGGGGATCACTGGCAGTACGATGTAAGTTTTATAGCTTCATATATCGACTGTCTCCTAAGTCTTTATGAAGGTGACTCTGCCAAGAGACCCGGGAATAAGTGCTCAAATTGCGTGGCCTTCGGCTCGGACTGTACTCATGTGCATGTAAATCAAGTGAGTATTTTGTTGGTTCGACGAGGCTTTTGACTGATGATTTGTAGAAAATTGGCCAAGGTTATAGGCAGGTATCATGTGCAGGACTCTTCTAGCTCTGCAGACACTTATGGGTTGCAATAGGACCTCGAGGAGTGGCTTCTCGGCGCCCTCGGACTCGCTCGCGTTAGGGCAGCTTCAAGATAGTATGGACCCGCTCCTCAAGACAATTCTTTCACCAACATACCAAGCACCAACAAATCCCGCTATCATTCGCGAAACTTTGGTCAACCTCGCGCGATACTCCCGTGCTCTGGAAGCTGCAGTACCGAAAGAAGCGCTGAAGGAGCGTACGACAGTCCCACCTCCACCACCACCCGCATCCAGCCAATCTGCTACTCTCACGATACCAATTAAAGGCGCCAACGAACCTCCAAAAGAATGTTGGGTCAAAGCTTTGAAGGAAGATCCTGACCTATCCATGCTCTCCGACAATCTGAAGCGGTCGTTGATGCTCACCTCCTCTGGGGAACGGTTCTTCGGCCCATCGAGTAGCGTCTCCCTTTTGAACACGGCTCTGGAATTGACTGAGGACGACCCTGATTGTCCTGCTCCTAGTGGACCGGCAATAGCAAACTACCTCAGGCCAGAGTTTTGGTCGGTTCTTCCGGTACGTATCTTGTCCTGGACAATCTACGTCATTTCTAATCGTTGAACGCAGTGGGAAGAAGCACCGCCGCCTGACATTGTCCCTTTCATCTTCCCTGAACCCGACCTTTTGAAGAGCCTTATCAATTTGTATTTCGACTGCGTCAACGTTTTCATCCCCGTGCTACACCGTCCAACATTCGAGACGGCAGTCGAATCCGGTCTTCACCTTACCGACCCTGCGTTTGGAGCGACGGTGCTCGGTGTTTGTGCCCTGGGCTCGCGATACTCAAACGACGACCGGAATTTACTCGAGGGAACGAGCTCTCTTCACAGCTCTGGTTATAGGTGGTTCCGACAAATGACGCTGTTCAGGGAATCCTCGATACGAGCACCATCGCTCTGCGAGCTGCAGTCGTTCTGTGTGAGTGCGATAAGCCTCGACTGTTGAACAGCTAAGCTCATGTCTCACTTAGCTGGCTGTGATATACCTTCAAGGATCGTCGACACCGGAGAAATGCTGGTATCTCATTGGGTTTGGGATCAGGGCTGCTCAGGACGTTGGTCTGAACAGGAAGAATGAGGATGCCGCACCTACAGTAGAGAACGAGCTCCGCAAACGAATCTTCTGGACTCTCTCCATGGCAGAAGCGGTTATCTCAGTCACTGTCGGTCGGCCGCCTTCAATCAACCCCTCGGAGTACGTCGTTTTTCCTGTTGACGAACTAGGATATTATCTGACCCAATTTTCAGCTTTGACGTTGACCCGCCAATTGACTGCGATGATGAATACTGGGAAAATCCGGACCCTGCGCTAGCGTTCAAACAGCCTGAAGGAAAACCATCGAAAATGTCGTTCTTCCTGTCGCTACTCAAGCTTACCGAGATCCATTATGCGACACAGAGAGCTTTCGTGAGTTTCTGGCGATTCATCTTCTTTACAGGGGGTGCTGACCTATCCTATCATAGTACTCGGTTCGACGACCGGAAGTGCCTGCAGGAATGACTCCCGCGGAGTGGGACAGAGCTACCCTTGCCGGTCTCGATTCGTCTCTCAATGCCTGGGTCGACTCTGTTCCTGATCATCGTAGGTGGACACTCACTCTCTTTGGCCCATCCTAACATGCTTGTGCTTTAGTGAAATGGGATCCCCATTCCAGCGGCGTTTTCTTCGACCAGTCCGCCATGCTCTTTGCCACGTACTACTACATTCAAATTCTCGCTCACCGGCCTTTCATCACTGTGCGGAACCAGCCTGTTCTGGCCTTCTCCTCGTTGGCTATTTGTACCAACGCAGCGAGGGCTTGTATTCGAATCACGGAGACCCAATCGAAGAAGGGCCGCGTTCCGAACCCTCAGATGCAGGTAAAGAAAGCTTGTTTACCATTTGAAATCGAGGCTGATGTGCGTTTTCTCTGGGGTGTAGGTCGCACTGTTCATGTCAGGCCTCATGCTGGTTCTCAGTATATGGAGAGGCAAAAGGACTGGAATCACCTTGATGGACGAGAGACAGGAGATGCAGGCTGTGCATAGCTGTATCAACGTGCTCAAGACATACGAGGAACGGTGAGTACAGGTGTCTTCCTATTCGCCGTACAAAATGTTGATTGTCCCCTCGCTTTCTAGGTGGCATCTCGCGGGAAGGTTCCGGTGAGTCAATCCAATGAATATGAAGCCGATCATGAAGCTTACCGGCGCGTCTTCCTTCAGTGATCTGTTGCTAGCGCTTACCTGCGTCAGTGGGTGTGCGATGCAGCCTGCAGGCTCCAAGCTCAAGTCAGGAAAACGGAGTCGAGAGACGCTTGAAGGTGTCGAAGCTAGCTCTCCAACATCAGGTTCGGCCACGAGTCCTTCCATATCATCCCGACAAGACACACCCTCGGATGTCCAAGCTCGATCGTCACCTGCGACTAGCATCTCTACAGCGAGCGAGCCAGTGTCGGAATCTCGACCACTCGTTGACCCCAGCATGATGTACATGCAAGCGCCTGCGCCTATCCTACTCGCAGGTCTCATCGGCCATCAACAACGGTCTCCTGAGATCCCGGAAGAGAATCCCCCTTCATTTGATTTCCCGTTGTATAGCAACGATTTGAGCAAGCCTTTCCCTTTCAACCCTAGCGATGAAAGTGGTTGGGATAACGCCATGTTGCAGCAGCAGTTGGACGAGTTGGAGGCGATGTTCCATGCCAGTGGCGGAGAGGCGCCGACTGTGGTTGGCGGGAATGCTAGTCTGAGAGGAAATAATGGTGGACAGCCGCAGCAGGGGCAAGGTCAGAATCACCAGGACGCGTTCCAGAAGATGTTCGGGGAGCCTTCGATGTTCTTGACCTCCTCTGCACCTCAGCAACCGCCCATTCCCAATGCCGTTCCTAGAATTGGAGGTGGAGGTTCGGGCTCGGGTGGTCCCCGTAAGTATCGCCCGTTCACAGAGCTGATGTCCCTTCAAGTTGCTGATCCGCTCCTTTTGCAGATGACTTTGCTTCGCAACTCTTCAGTGGGGGCAGTTTGTTGGACATCCACGGCGCTGCGATATGGACGGGAGTGCCGTCAGGAACTGAGTAAGCATCTTCCTTATCCCTCGGAGACGTCTGACATACCTTTTTTGTTCCATCGTGTAGCTTGAATGATTGGCGGGCGTATTTCTCGAATGTGGAAGGATTGAAGCCTGGGTCGTCGTCCCTCTTTTCGACAGGCCTTGGTGCCCCCAACCATCATCCTGCGAACCCATTCTCGTCTGAATCGTTCCAGCACCAACAGCAGCAGCAGCATGTCCCCGCATCAGCTCCGTCCCGAACTGGTGATGTTGGGGAAATGAATGGCCTTTTCGGGAGCCAGAGCCAGCGCTCCGAAGGCGAGTTGAGATTCAATTGGTGATCGTATCTCATATTTCATTTCATATTTCATCCATGAGCGGTATCAGATTGAAATACACGGCCGCTTCCCGCTCCTGCGCTATTTAAACTTTTCCATGGACTCATCCCGTTCTCCACTTTGGTAGTAGATTCTTCGTTAGATTAAACTGTCTGGTTTTTGAGTAGGCAATGACCAATACCTCGTCCCGCTGGGTAACCCTGTACTTGTACCCCAACTTATCGAATTCACTTCATATTTGCCGTCATATTAGCGACAGATTGGCCCAAACTTCAGCTTGAGTGAACACGAACGTCCGCGAGAGCACCGTCCTTCCTCGAGCCGCCGGAGAGCGGATCATGAGTTGATCCGGTAGCACGTCATTGATCCCATGAACATGACACGGAGCAGCCGACTCGGATCTTCACCAACCTCGAACAAGGCGGGTCCACCTTGTACCAGGATGCTACGCCAGGTCTGTGCACAATAATCTCCTTCTCCCGAGGCCCCTGCTCTACTCGGCGCTGAGAAATAAGCTAATTTTACCTTGACCAAGTATCACCGAAGATTTATAACCTAACAACAGGTAGACTAGACTCGTCAGTCAGTCAGCGAACGTGCCAGTGAGTCAACCCTGATGAATTAAGCGTTTAGGGTTCAAAGCTGATGCAAAAGCAGGGTAGTAGCCATCTTACGATCTCTTCACCCAAAACTGCGACGACTTCGAAGGACCGTTCAAGCCCCCGTTCAAAAAATGACCTCCGGAGACCTCCTTGAAGATCTGCCAACATGGGTCAGTCGGTGGGTAGGATATCGTCCCCCTGTTTCCCCACAATCATCGCTGCCATCTCCTTCCAAACCTCACGGTACCCCACAAATACCCACCCCGAGGCCTCTACCACAGCCTGTCGTTTGGATCTGGTCCTGGATTGGAGCGTTTGGAGGAATCGCTGTTATACAAGCGGTGTTTGGGCAAGCCAGTTACTTCGTGAACAAGGGTGTACCTCCGGTCGTCCCGAGCTTCGTGAGCATCCCTCCCTGGTCCTCCCGATTTTATGCCTCATACCCAACATACCCCAGGGTGCTACTGCAGTCTTGGTTTACGGCGTCATTGACAGTCCCCTCGCTCAACCACGGAACGTTCTGGTTGGACACTTCATTGGGTCGCTCGTGGGTGTTTGTATAGCCAAGCTGTTTGGGCTTCTTCCTACCGAGGAGCGTTATGAAGAATTGGCGTGGCTTGCTGCATCGCTTGCTTGTGCTACTGCCATCGTTTTGATGCAGATGACCAAAACAGTGCATCCTCCTGCTGGTAGGGCGCTCCTACATTTCATCTGCTCATCGTGCTAAGATCCCCCTCAGGTGCAACTGCTTTTCTACCGGTTCTCGACAATCGCCTTAGAGCTCTGGGGTGGTATTTCATCCCTGTGATCCTTCTCTCATCAGTCCTCGCCCTCGTTGTGGCGCTCCTGGTGAACAACGTCCAGCGGCGGTATCCGTTGTGGTGGATTCAACCTCCAGGCCCTGCTCCACCAGCACGAGAACTTCCGCCGGGTGACGACGACGAAACTGATATTGTCAGTGATTGGGAAAAACAAAGCGGCTCTAGAAGTCGCAGTAGAGGGAGATCTACTGTCGGAGACACGACGATCAGTGAATCTTCCACTCCGATTATCGTGGAAGTTGCAGGACCCAACAAGAAGCCATAGATCATCCAATCTCCGTTTCAGTTCTCCGACTTTCGAACAGGTCTAGATTCTAGAGCTAGAGGTACAAGTGATTGTATACTGTTTGTTTTCTCAGACTAGATGGACGTACGAAAGGACCGAAAGTAGACGATAGAACTGACAATGCAGAAACGTCCTGTCTGTTCTGTGGGGTCGAACTTCGATCTCCGCCGGTCCTCGCCCTCATGATCGCTTACGTTTTCTTTCCTGCGGAACTAATTCGCTGCTTGGCAGTTCTAGTGCTGCAAGTGAAGAGTCCGGAAAAAAGTGACCCCGCCACTAGCCGCCACAGTCGCGCAATTGCTGCGGGAATAGCATAATTGACACCTGGATATGAAATTGCGGTGGTCCCCGTTAATTTGCGGGTTGTTCACCTGACAGGGCCGACACTCGTGGGTTGTGAACACCGGGAAAGGTAGATTGCCAGTGATTGGTTCATTTGATACTCGAATTAACTTCGTTGCGCTACATCTAGAAAGGTGGTGGGCCGCAAACGTTTTCAATCCGAACCCACTCCACTCTGCGCCCTGGTCTTTGTCAGAAGAGGGCGACTGTGACCGTAGAAAGTACACCGCCTTTGGCCTTGGTCGGGCAAACGCCATTAAACTCCTTCATCACAAGGTACCACCCACCATCCATCCGTTCCTTGCTCCTCTCTCTATATTCATGGTCCGTTGAAGAATAAGTATAATCCCTGAACGAACAATTCAAGCACGAGACCACTCAGGCAGCTGCCCTAGGAGCGCGGCCATCTTCTCCAAGTCGGTCACTCTGCTATCGATTCTGAGGTGTATACGCTTGAGCATCCCGTTGGTGTTGATTCTAGGACTGCACGTAGCATGCTCGCAGGCGAGGAGGGTTAAGATCATCACCATACTCGGATACTACTCGGACTTCAGTCCTGGATTCGTCTTTTTTCCATTCGAAGTTCGAGTGTTTGATCTCGAATTCTTTGAAGTTCGTTAGGAGGAAGGGATGCGTTCAATTTTGGCCGTCATCTGGGCCATTGCCAAGAGCACTTACATAGAAGCCTGCTGGTCTCTGCTATGAAGGCTCAGTCATTTTCTTGACGAGGATGCACTTGATCGTTTGCCAAATTACCTTCCTCCTGCAATCGGCAACATGCCACGCCGGGCCAACGTCAGCCGCCGCTTCACCTTGGGACCTTTAAATTTGGCTGATTTGACCTGGTCCGACCTGACCTGACCTTATATCAAGATTCAATAGCGCAATTGTAAGTCGCTCACAGACTTCTTGAATTGCCATTGCTGGGCAAGACTTACCTTCGACAGACTGGCTTCCATGTCATTGGAGAGGAATATCACCGACGGTTTGGCCACGATTGACCTGAACCGCGCTGGAGTGGACCCAGTCAGCTAACTTCCCTTCTGAACACGCCAATTTACTCAGCCTTTCTCAGTTAGATGACGAAGAACGAGGGCTTACCATAGCCCAGTGCCATGTTGAGCCTCGGAACAGCGATGAACAACCGATCATCCGTCTCGCTCCTGAAATTTTGAGCCAGATATTCATGTTGCTCGATGCGCTACAGTTCGTTGAGAACGTAGAAGATACCCTCACCGCCGATGCGCACAAACGGAAGTCTCTTCTCCGCTTGTGCGAAGTTTGTGTGCGATGGCGGCGTGTCTGCCTTTCCACTCCCCATCTCTGGAACCACATACTCATCCGACGCCCATCCGATCCATTTGCTTTGCGATGCCTGACGTTATCGAGAACTCTCCCTTTGGTTCTTTATTATTTCGAGAACCCGAGTCCGAAGGAAGGCGATGATGAGGCCTCCGAAACCGAAGAGCCGGAGGCGATCGAGGTAGCGATGAAGCATTCCCACCGGCTCAGGGAGCTCCTCATCTACGGTGCCTGGCATGAAAGCAACAGGTTTTGGAAGACCCTCCAGTGCGAAGCTCCCGAACTCAAGGTTTTCAAGCTCCTTGCCAGTGGCGAGCTTTACTTCCAGTCCCCAACCGTACCCCAATTGTTCTTGGGATCGGCCCCCTCCTTGGTGCACCTGCAAATGTCCATCTTTTCACCGCTTCCGGGAACATGTCAATTTCGAAATCTTAGGTCGTTGGCGTTGCACGACCAGGATGTGCGGGATGTGATGACCATGGGGTTCAGCCGCTTCCTATGTGTTTTGGAGTTGTCGCCGCAATTGGAGGAGCTTGTTATTTCCCGGTCGGGCCCCTCACATGACGTGCCCGACGTAGAGGCCCCACTTCCCGGACTGTCCGATAATCCGGTTGTGCTACCCAACCTTCAATCCCTGTCTCTCGGGTGCTGGCTTGAAAGCACCGAAAACGTCGTAACGTTTTTATCGTATCTCCGGATTCCCGATTCTGCAGCACGACATGTCTTTGCAAGCTCCGCCTGCGACTGGGACGCTGATATTGTGGATTTTATTCAGGAAGGTCGACTCGACGGGAGTCCTCCAATTCGTTCCATCCGGAAGCTGCGAATGATATCGAGTAGCCTGATTGAAGGGCACTTTGGGCTTTCGCTCGAGGACGACACGCTCACGTTTACGAGCAACATCGATCTCGATATTTGCGCTATACTTTATACTTCCGGTCTCCTTTCCGATGTTCAATCATTTGTTATGGTGGAGTCGTCGCGTTACCCGATCCCTCACCGTGGTTTGAATTTCCTCTTCAAAAACCTCCCTTCCCTTCGCTCTTTGACAATATCCGGGGTCCCGAAAGCGATCATTCCTTGGGTAGTGAGGGCGTTCCAACTCTTACCCTCCAAGCCCATGTCCCTGGCTGCACTGCTAGAAGCTGAAGCACCTCCCTGTCCACTCCTCGATACGATCGCCTTCCTTGACTTTTCCATTGTAGGGCACTGGGGGGCAGATTCCCCTCGATCTGATGGTGGGGTTGGACAACCCATCAGTGAAGAACAGGTTGATGGTACCCTGATTTCCCGGCTTGCAGAGGACCGAGCGAAGAGAGGGTGCCCACTCAGACGCGTCGTTGTGGAACGGTGCGAAGAGCAACACTTGAGGTTGATAGCAAAGTGTGTGAAGGATGTCATCTCTGTGTACCGGGGAGTAGATTGGCCTTTGGGGCACTTTGAACGGTCGATTTTGAGGGATGAGTTGAAGAGGACGAAGGGGCCCGGGGTCAAGAAGCATTTGACAGATCTGTGAAGTTATGGGTCCTTTTGTGGGGATGGAACTTCGGAAATTCCTGTATTATCTGGCATTCTGTGTGACCTCGACTTTCTACATGTTCAGATACATCAACAGTTCGCCCAAGTTTCCCTGTGGTTTGTGAAGCCCCAGGAGAATTCGGTGGACAGCTAGATCGGTTGGTTCATTGATGATTTCATAGCCGTGTTACTATAAAGAAATTAACTTTGTTGCTCTACATCTAGAAAGTCAATGTGGTGGGCCGCAAACGTTTTCAATCCGAACCCACTCGACTCTGAGTCCTGGTCTTTGTCAGAAGAAGACGACTGTGACCGTAGAAAGTACACCGCCTTGGTCGGCCAAACGCCATTAAACTCCTTCATCACGAGGTACCACCCACCATCCATCCGTTCCTTGCTCCTCTCTTTATATTCGTGGTCCGTTAGAGAATAGGCATCATCCCCGAACGAACAATCCAAGCACGAGACCCACTCGCGCAGCTGCCCTAGGAGTGCGGCCATCTCTTCCAAGTCGGTCACTCTGCTATCGATTCGGAGGTGTATACGCTGGAGCATCCCGTCGTTGGGGCCAGGACCAAACGTGGCACGTTCACGGGCGAGGAGGGTTAAGAGCATCACCATACTCCAGACTTCGGTCGTGGATTCGTGTTCTATGAGCTCTTTCCATGTGGTGATGGAGTATTTGATGTCGAATTCGGCCAAGTGTGGGAGGGGTAGGGAGGGAGGCGTTTGGTGTTGGCTGTCATCTGTGCCATTGCGAAGAGCACTTAGGAGCCTGCTGGTCTCTGCATCTCGTACCTTGATCTTCCGAATGTTGGGTAAGAGCCCGAAAAGGGTTGTCCAATCTACTGGGGTGAGTGGCGCCAAGAGTGGGGTCAATACGAGCTCGTGGACGGATTGGAATTTGGTGCGGTCGTTAAACAGGGGAGAGTAGTCCTCGAAGGGGAGGCTGCCGTTAATGTAAAGCGAGCCTTTGTGGAAGGCGATCATGTCTGTTTGTGCGACTGAGGATAAGACTATCCGATGTACAGCATGGTCTTCCAATTCGGAGGAACTTGGAAGGATGAGTGCGGCGATTGCGGTTGGAGTCGAGTTGGCCCCCCAAATACACCTCGAAGCTGAAGGCGGAATCTGAAGTTGGTGGAGGAATGTGATCAAGGTTTCCTGTGATTCCCAATCCCCAATTTCGATAGACTCCAAAGAGGAGAGGGCGATAGGAGGGGGAAGGGCATCCCCGACCGCGAGCTGTGAATGAAGATCATCTCGAAGTTCGACACCGGCGAGGACTAGCCTGCGCAGGCTACCCTTCGATGCGTCAAGGATAGCGATGACCTTTGAAAATACCAGCACGTCAATATTGGAGGGATCCACCTTGACCCGATGTAATTCGAGTACGGTGAGGTGCTCAAGTGGGTCAGGCCTACGTAGCAGGTAAGGGACTGCCTCCGACCACAACTCCAGATGCTGCACTTGAGGCATGGATTCCGTGAACAACTTTGAGAGGGCGTTTTCCACCGTGTTGGGAACGACGTCCAGGGCTACGTTTGGTGGCATAAGCGATACCTTGGAGAACAGCTCTTGGCTCAGCGTTTTCCCTAGGCGATCAGCACGAACGATATCGTCAATGGGAAATTGAGGCTCCATGACGAGCCGTTCGATTCGGTCTGAAGCGTTATTGATAAGATGTCGCAACCCACGCAGGTAGACCTGGACTCGGGTGATGGAGTAGTCTCGCAGCGGCTCTTGAGGCAATGTGATCGTCAAGGGAAGACCGCTTGACCGAGTGAGAAACGCGTCGACGAGGGCGAAACATCCTTTAGAAAGGATAGGGATGCGATGCCATAAGGTAGGGTCAGAGAGAGCGAGTTTCCTCCACTGGGAGCAGACGTGCGTCACGACATTCCAGCGCAGGGAGTACGGCTCAAGTAGGGAGGGTGAAGAGGGTGTGTCCTGCAAGATGTGGAACACTTTGAGAAAGACCGCGCTCGGGAGTCGGTTGATAGGCCGTGTAGCGTTCTCGATGTAACGTAGCCGCAGCGATACAGCTGAAATTTGTTCTTGGAGGTGTTTGACCTGGAAAAGGAGGCCATGAGCATTCGGGGAGGCTGGAAGTTCAGACAAAGCCTACTTCTACGTAGGAAAGTGAAGGCTTCCGGGAACTGAAGGTAAATTGGAGTCAATCGGGCTGTTTTCGTCAGAGGCTAGACATGCTCACTATCCATCTTCCTCGACATTTGTCAAAGCTGTGACGGAGTCGAGGAGTTGAGCTGCGATTTGCACAACAGACTCGGAATTGTTGACCTGAAGGTCACCTGCTTTGGAAGGCATGATATGATGTTCCTAAACTCGAGGTTATGTACCGATATATGATATAAAAGAAGCTGTACTGCGTCTGCGGGCGTATGTCGATGCTGCGTGAATTTGGGAGGACATTATACCGCGATCTGTGATGGACGTAATGGTCAACACACTGAGTTATATTTTGGATTATTTAGCCCAGCCGCCTTTCTTTCCTTCACCATCATGGCAAAATTCTGCCCCTCAAATGCACTCAAACTGAATTGAGCAGTCTCAATAACTGATAATGGACTGAGGGCTGGCCATGGTCGCAGCTGGCACTGGCAACGCCGGCGCTATCCGTGACATGCAGTGACTCGAGCGCCGCAGTGCCCTGCGCACCGCCCATTTGCTATCTCCTTCTCACGCATCTCAACCATAAAGCTTTCAATTCAACACCATAAGGTCTTGGTAAGTCGCTTCTAGGTCTCCTGCGGCGTTATTGGCTCAGACTTGCTTTTAGAACGGTACTACTCGACAGGCTCACCTCCATGTCAACGGCAGGATTGGAAACAAGTAGTCTAGCGGCTCTAGCAGACGGTTTGGCCACGATTGACCTGAACCGCGGAGGAGTGAAACCAGTAAGCTACCTTCACTCCTAACCAACGTTTATTGGCTCAGCTTTTCTCAGTTAGATGACGAGGAACGAGGCCTCATCATAGCCCGATGCCATGTCAGGACTCGGAAGAACGACGAACAACCAATCAACCGTCTCGCTCCTGAAGTCCTGAGCCAGATATTCATGTTCTTCGACGCGTTACAGTTCGTTGATGACCTCGAAGGTGCTCTTGCCGCCGATGCGGACAAACGCAAATCCCTCCTCAACTTGTGCGAAGTTTGTGTGCAATGGCGGCGTGTATCCCTTTCCACTCCCCATCTATGGAACCACATCCTCATCCGGCGCCCATCCGATCCGTTTTCACTGCGATCCCTCACATTATCAGGGACTCTCCCCTTGGTTGTTTATTATTTCGGGAATCAGAAGTGGGACAACGAGGCCTCAGATACCGGAGAACTGGGCACGATGGGGGTAGTGATGGAGCATTGTCACCGGCTCAGGGAGCTCGTCATCCACAGTGCCTGGCAGGGAAGTCACATATTTTGGAAGACCCTCGAGCGCGAAGCTTCCGAACTCAAGGTTCTCAAGCTCCTTGCCAGTGCCAAGATGCACTTCCAGTCCCCTGCCATACCCCAACTGTTCTTGGGATCGACACCGGCCTTGGAACACTTGGAAATGTCCATCTTTTCACCGCTTCCAGGAACATGCCAATTTCGGAATCTCAGGTCGCTCGCGTTGCACGACCAGGATGTGCGGGATGTGATGACCGTGGGGTTCAGTCGCTTCCTATGCGTTTTGGAGCTGTCGCCGCAATTGGAGGAGCTTGTTATTTCCCGGTCGGGGCCTCCGCGTAACGTACTCGACGCAGAGGTTCCGCTTGCCCAGCTCTCCAATAATCCGGTTGTGTTACCCAACCTTCGATCCCTGTCTCTCGGGTGCTGGCTTCACAGCACCGAAGACGTCGTAACGTTCTTGTCGTACATCCGGATTCCCGATTCTGCAGCACGGCATGTGTTTGCGAATTCCCTATGCGAATGGGATGCTTCCATGGTGGACTTTATTCGGGAAGGTCGACTCGATGGGAGTCCACCCGTTCGTTCAATCCGGAAGTTGCAAATGATAGCGAGCAGCATGATCGAAGGGAGCCACGGGCTTTCGCTCGAGAACGATACACTCACGTTCACGAGTAACATCCACCCTGACTTTCGTGCTGCCTTGCATACTTCTAATCTCCTTTCCGAGGTCGAATCATTTGTCCTCGTGGCGTCGTCGCATTACCCGCCCGCTCAAAGTGATTTGACCCTCCTCTTCCAGAACCTCCCGTCTCTACGCTATTTGACGGTATCCGGGATCCCGAAGGTTATAGTTCCTCGTATTACGAGGGCACTGGGGCTCTTACCCCCCGGAACTCCTTCGACAGCACTCCCAGAAGCACCTCCCTGTCCACTCCTCGCCACTATCGACTTTCTTTACTTTGCCATCGTAGGGCACTTCGAGGCAGACTTTGCCCGACCCGACGGTGGATCTGGAAAGATCAGTAATATGAAGGTTGACGGTACCCCGATTTACCTGCTTGCGGAGGACCGAGCGAAGAGAGGGTACCCGCTTAAACGCGTCGTTGTGGAACGGTGCAGGCAGGAACACTTGAGGGTGATCGAGAAATATGTGAAGGATGTTTTGTGTGTGGATCGTGGGGTGGACTGGCCTTTGGGGTACTATGAACGGTCGATTTTGAGGGAGGAGTATAAGAGGACGAGGGGGTTCAAGAAGCGATGACAGATTGGTGGACTTATGTGGGGAGGGAGTTTTGGAAATTCTTGTATTATATGTGGCCCTATACGACGTCTCTTTTCTCCTGCTTCAGATGTATCAATGGACCTTGTGGTTTGAATGTTTCCGTCGGTGCCGCAGGAGAGATTGGAGCCCTAACCTCGACACATAACCCTAGATCAGGGCTGAGGAGTCACCTAATTAGTGATGTTCACTGAGGTCGTTGTCCTTTTGCTCTTGTCCCTGATCTCTTTTCCTCTAACCACCAACCCCCAAGATGCCTCCAAGACTGAACAAGAGGCAGCAGAGGGAGCTCGAGGAGCTTGAGGCCCTCGGAGGAAAGCCAGGCGTTGAGGTCCATGACGAAAGCGAATCTGATCAAGAACCGGCGCCAAAGGTTCAACAGGGAGGGTTCGCCGCAGTAAGCACAAATCCTGAAGTCTCTGTGTCCAATTTCGTTGAAATAATAGCAAGCTCATGGCTGGGGACGATAACGACTCTGATGATGAGGATATCGACCAGACGAAGCCTAGCAAGTCTCGCAAGGTACGCTTCATGATCAAGCCATTACACGGTACCTACTTACTCATATATTCTCGTAGTCGAAGAAGAAGAAGAAAAAGGCTGTGGTAGATTCACCTAAACCAGAGACTCCGAAGCCTCCTCAACCCACATCGACCCCCAAAGCTGCAGCACCCACCCCATCAACGTCCAAAAAGTCGCTCAAGAAAGCTAGAGCAAAGGAGAAGAAAGCTGCGAACGAAGAACTAGACCAAGCTTTAGCGGAACTATCTCTCAAGTGAGCTTTTACTTTCCATATATCTCAATTCCAACATCCCATCTCTTGCAGATACGCATCATCGCAGAACACGACCCCCCAAACCGTCACAGGCCAAACATTCAGCGATCTACTCTCCGTATCGGTCCAGCACCTCGATAGCGACGCTGAGATGCGCAAATTCTTTGGGTCCAAAGTCGTACAAGCGAGTAAAGCTAGTTCATCAGGTCCACAAGCCGGAGGAGCTGGTAGCTCTCGCCGACACGCACCTGCTGTTCGCTCCCAGCTCACTCGTCCGCAACCTACTTGGTGGGCGGCTAAAGGTCGAGAGGGGCTGAGGATCCGTGTGTTAACTGAAGACGAAGTGGACGCGAAGCTCAAGAGACACGGCTGGGAAGCTGTGCCTCAGGAGAAGTGGTGGACCGTGGAGTACAGTAAGCGGTATAAAAGCTTGACGAAAGTGTTCATGGGGACTGTGTATTCTGGAGGTGGGCCACCGCTTTGTGAAGGGAGGTGGATGGCTAATTCAGATGGCAGATCCTCAGGGATTTTGGGATCTACTTTCCAGATCCCCGTGGCATGCGGATACGCTGCTGCAGGTTTCCGAAGTATATCGACATCGTGAAGGTGAGATTTTGCTTGTTTACGATTGAAATTGATATCGCTTGCTGAGTTCATGTAGAGTATGCCCCAGCGTTCGATTTTGTAGATCGAGCTTTGTTCACCTACGAACGAGCGTTCGTCGGTGCCTTCAATTTCACTAGCGGTGTAAACCGACTCGAATTTGACCTCGTCGAGAATAGACCCTTTTACCTTGCAGTGCACCGACAAGTGGCGTATGTCCCTTCCCTTCCTTCCTGTGAGATCAACAGAGCCATTCTAATCGATTGATTTCCAGGGATCTGCATCGACGGGGATGCGTTCGAACGTCGTTCGAGTTTGCCAAGCTGCTGTACTCGCTCGACCCTTGGAGCGATCCTCACGGCGCCCTCCTTCACCTCGACTTTCTCGCTATCAAGTCTGGGATGCACCAGTGGCTTCTGGATGTTTACGGGCTGTTCGATGGGAAGAATTCTGAGAGTCGCAGAATCAACCCTTCGTTGTTGCCTGGATGGGCCTATGCTCGTGCGCTTGCACTTAGGGTAGCTGGATCGGTGGGCCTTGGTAGTCCTTAACTCCGATTTCATTTGCTGAGATTTTCTAGGATAATTACAAGAGCACGGCAGCGCTGAAAGATGCTCTGAGCGATTTCCCAACTGTTGTGCCACTCCTTGCTGATAAGCTGGAGGTATCGCTCCAAGCATCTGTACGCGCCCACCCTGATTTCAAGATCGAGACTGGTGCGATGTAAGTCTCCATTGTCTACCACTACTCTTGTGCTGTATCGATATCGGACACTCACCCAATATCGATCCAGTGGCCTAAAGCCAGCCGAGTCGATACTGCACCTCCTCTCCCATCTGTACGCGCAGAAATCTTCGATTTTATGGAAAGATCACTCCTCGTGGTTCCTTGAAACCGTCACCTCAACATTCCCTTCATCCTCACTGCCTTCCAAGTTGCCTATCACCCAACGGCGCAAAGACTTCCTCTCACTCTATTCGAATCTCGAACCTCGCTACTCTATCTACAGGCACCTCATAGTGCTCGAGACGAATCATCGGAACCTCTTCCCTTTCATCGATGTCAACCTAGAACAGGCGAGGGGGTTGGTGTGCGATCCTATGCCACCTGTGACGGCGTTGAACAAGTACGATAATGGGTATTTTGAACATGTGGATGACTTGATGTCGTTTGCGCGGCGGAGGACGAGGAGGGAGCGGGAGTTGGATGAGAGGCGGTTGGCGCAGATGGTACCGGATGTGAATTTCAGGCAGCAGCTGCAGGTGCGCTTCTATCTTCCCTGCTCTTGAGCATAACATTCACCTGGAACGCTTATCGGCACCTATCTCTCTTCTTTTTTTTTCTGATTATGTAGGGCTTCTTCAATGCCAACCCCAACTTCCAAGACCGCTTCCCAGGAGGTATACTCCAATTCGCTCAGGCGATCGCACAGCTTCCTCCAGACGTGTTGGAAGATATGATGTTAGCCGGTGCGATGAACGAAGGTGGTGAAGGTGGGGGTGGGATGCCGGGTGGCCTCCTCGATATCGAGGATCTGAACGCTGCGGCACCTGCTCCTATAATGGTCCAGGGAGAGGCGCCCGCATGGCTTGGAGCTGCGCAGGGTGAGGGTATTGATTGGGATGACGAAGGGGAGGAGCAGGTCGAAGGTGAGAATGGTGATGAAGACGAGGAAGACGAGGAGGATATTTCGGTATGTGTTCAATGATGCATGAGGACGGATATATTCTGACGACTTGTGTAGCCGATGCCGCGTGCTATTAGGAATATCTTAGGGAGGTTTTGGGGACGCGCACCTGCGTCTGAGGAGTCATCATCGGAAGAGGAAGAAGAGGAGTTGCTGGATAACATGGGCGTTGATTGAGACCAAATCGCGCCAAGGCACGATGGATTTACGCGTTGTCAAGGGTGTGGGAGGCATATTGTACTAACAGATGCTCAGAATTGCAGAAGACATTACGATACACGACAGAAAAGGTCAATTCAACGATTCAACATACATTTTTCGGTTCCACTGTGACATCTTGGCCAGTGCGACCACTGCATTGGGCTCAATTTGCAGCTGAAGTAAACACTGTGCAAGTCGTCGCCTGCTGTACATCACGTACAGTACAGTCAAACACTGTCCGAAGTCTCGCCACTTTAACTCGCACTTTCTTCGATGCAGCTCTCCATCGCCAGATCTTAACTACTCACCAAAAGACTACACAACACAGGTCACGAGTCCCTTGTTCAATCTTCAAAGCTTTGAATGGAGCAATCAGAAAGACGGAGGAAGATCTAGTTGGACGTGATGAACCTTCACAACATTCCCTGCGCAAACCTGTACCTAATGAAATGTCCTAACTCTCGAAGCTCAAGACTCGGGGGTTCAAACGTTCACCCTTCGCTTTTACTCTCAGCCTCCTTTTCCTACATTTGTCGTGTCAGTTTTGATCAAGATCCGCGAACAGCTAAATAAACTCACGCCGAAAGACCACCAGCTCGCCAGCGGCCCGAAGGCGACACCGCCGTTTTCTTTGGCAGCGACGTCAATGGTCTCCTGGGAGCCGCTGCAATCGTCCCAACTGACGTCGTAGTGGAACCAGTCAGACCAATTATTGCGGCTGATAAGTGTGGTGATTTCTACACCGCCGTCGCTGGTGACCTGGGGAACAGGAAGGATCCATGTGTCACCTGCGGACGAGGTGTCGCCACTCATGGGCACAGGATGGTAAGCCAGTCTCCTCACTGCTGCGGTCAACCGACCGTCGGCAACACGGCGCTCTTCCCACCAGGCCGAATCGTCTCTGGACCCCACACGAGCTTGGTTCCACCTACCTCCATGGTATAGTTGATGCGCTGCTTCTTGAGGACCTTGCACTGAAGAATAGGGTAGACCATAAGCTCGACGACTGCTTTGCCCGTAGTCCCCTCCGTCTTTCTTGTTTCTTCGCTGGTCCTGGTTTTTTCGAATTTGAGGTCAATGGTACTGGATGCCTTAGCGTCCACAGTGATACCGAGGTAGGAACCACCTGCCGAGATGTTCACAGAGGCAGATGTTGTGGCCGTGAACTTTGTTTCCTCCACCGTCTTGACCTCTTTGGTGTATGTGGTCTTGAAGGTAGAGGCAGGAATGGTATCGCCGCGGAAGACCTGGGGAATCCACGTGGCGGGCTCGACGAGGTAGAGGTAGCCTGTGACCTCCACCGTAAACGATGTCCATCCCGGAGATACGAAATGACCCTCGAGGACAGGGATGACTATACGGCCAGGGAGTTCTCCGAAGCGATTGCTATCGATCTCAAAGATCTGGCGAAGCTCCTCCGGCGAGAGTTGGTAGCCTCTAGCCTTCCCGAGGCCTGGTTTTACCGTCTTGACTTTGGTGGGATCGAATTCAATATATCCGTCTCCGAGAACCATTGAGGGTGTTGAAATAGAAGATGAGTAGAGATGTTGGAGCTCGGCGAGTGCTGTGGCGGGGTGAAGCAAGAATGGGAGAAGGAATGGACTAGATATAAGTACGAGGCTGGAACGGTAAACGCCGACTGATCCCTGGTCGACATGTAGAATGCGAATGTCAAAACTGAATTGTGAGAACGGCAGTACAAATGGTCGCTCGGCCCATTACCACCCCCGAGTCTCGACCAACTAATGTTTGATCCACGGTCATGATTATGAAGTGTCACTGGCAGCTTCCTCGAGCTTTTCAACGTCCGGATGGTTCATTTCATGACAAAACGGCAGATGTTGAACATGCCATGCAGCTCATCTATCTGATGATCACAGGGTACCCTTGAATCGGGGGAATCGGGAACGACCTAATGAAATATAGTGATCTAGTTTGGATATCAGGATGGGATACCGAGTCATCTTCAAGTTCACCGCTGGCAACAGAACTGTAGAGGTTAGCGCCACCAGATGAGCACATTTAGGCGCTCGACAAACAAGTAGCAAACAAGCTGCGTGGCGCGAGCGTACCCTGCCCTCTCAGCTACCATTGCCACCAAATGGCAGCCATCTTCCCCGATGCACGCGACTTTCGTTTTAGAGACATCAATGTGTTCCCTGCCCCTGCTTTAGAAGCATTGAAGGGTAAGTCGTCGCACACTCTGCCGAGACGATGTGTTTGACGCTCAATGTTGCAGAGCTGGAGCCTCGAATCGCAGCTGGGGCTATTTACGACTCCGCTGAGCGTTGTGATGCTCCCAAATGCCATCCAGAGACACGGAACGCTGTCCAAAACGACTTGTACGACTGGATCCTGGATGGGGACGGGTCATCGGGGTCCCCAGGGAAGATTATGTGGGTGACGGGGCCTGCGGGGTCCGGGAAGACGGCCATCATGGGATCACTCGCAGATCGATGTGCAGCAAATGGATTTTTAGGTGCAAGTTTCTTCTTTGCCTCCTGGTCGACCAGTGGCCGGCGTCATAAAACTTTCTTCGTCACAACGATTGCACACCAGCTCGCCCAGCACCGTGATGATCTGCAGACCGCCATTTCCGTCGCTATACAGAAGAACCGGGGCATCTTTGAGAAGAATATCCATGTACAAATGGAAGTTCTCGTTCTATCCCCTCTACGGGAAGTCATCAGCCGGTCCGATCGCTCACCCCTGCGGGGCAGCATTATCATTGACGGCCTCGATGAATGCGAGGCCGAGCAATACCATGATGCCTCGATAGCTGGCCGGCACCCTGGCCGACGAGGTAGACCTGAAAGAACAAACGCCGAAGACCAATTGGAGATCCTCCAAGTCCTTCAGGTGGCAGCGTCAGACCCATTATTCCCCTTCCGAATCCTCATCGCCAGCCGCCCGGAACGCGTATTTCGCGATTTTTTTGACTCTGAAAAGAATCCCTCCGTGCTCGCCAAGAAGCTCGACTTGCACGAAGTTTACAACGCCGACGCCGATATCGCCCTCTTCCTCGAAGCAGAGTTCAGTCGACTTGGTCGTCGATACAACCTCCCTCCCTCGTGGATACCTCCTGGGGCGGTCGCCACATTGGTCTATAAAGCATCGGGGCAATTTATTTACGCAGCCACGGTCATTCGGTTCCTCGATACCGACCATCGCCAGGCTCCAAAGGCTTTACTTGAGGCTATTCTGAAGATGGAAGCGGTAGCAACCTCAAATCCGCTAGAAGAGCTAGATGAGCTCTACTTGCACATCTTGAACTCGAGTCCAGATCCACCTCTCTCAGCATTGTGGATTTGCAGTATTTCGGGATGTCTCCCCATCCACGATTCACCTGCTTCCAACGTCCAGGCACTTTTGCAGACGGATCCAGCGAGTAACGAGGCAGAGCACTTGCTCGGGAAGCTTCACTCGTTAATTCGCATTCCACCTCTCCGTGACCAAGCTACCACTCAATACACTTTTTACCACAAATCACTGTTGGACTTCCTCAATGATCCTGAACGTTCTGGGAACCTGTACGTTGAGGATCGCGAGGTCAAACTATTCGTCTGGAATGCATTTGTTCGAGCATGTGCAAGTGAGTTTTTTATTATGCTCTGAATTTTTCCCTTTCTCTTTCCTCTGATCATTGCGGCATCGAAGGGGCCAGCGTTGCCCAGTATCAGGAATCCTTTTTACAGCTCCTGGCCTTCATTCCAATCGGTGTAACTCTAGACACTGCCATTGGGCACCCTCAAGCCATTTTTCACCCAGCTAGCGCGGAATGGTGGGTGTCGTTGGCCATCGAACGCCAGGTATATGAATCTCTGTGGGAGATGTTCAAGGGTGTTCACATAGCGGTGCGTGCCGTGCTCACCTGTTCGAAAGCTTGACTAAAACCTGGGCTCTTCATCTCTAACCTTAGTGTCCCTGGTACCGTTGCAAGCCGGTGTGCAAAATCTGGAGCGGTTTTATTCTCCGTCATTTAGGATCATCTACCAGTACAGCGCCTGGACTTTTGTGGCCAAGACGGCGGGGGAGGGACTGGCAGGACAATGCACGGTTCAAAAAGCTCATCGTGAAGGCTTTTACTGCCCCTTCACGGTGATCTCAAAGTCGAAATATGGACCTAACAACGAGTCGTCTCATTCCCTTTTTTCTCTTACCGCCTTGTGTTCAACCAGTGATAGTTCAATCTATATAGGAATGCAAAAATGTCTTGAGAATTACGTGAATGAGAGAAAGGAAAATGGGAATGTCGATGAGTACAGATAGTTGTTATATGCAAGAGGCACAGAATCTATGATTGCAACCAATATCCGCTTGATTGTCAGAGCTGACTTCCATCTGAAGACTTGAGGATGAGGGCGAGGCCCGGTGCGACCTTCAACATCGGCTCCTTGATATAGGGGACGGCTTCCAGCTCTGCCTCCCGTTCCAACGGTGCCAGCTTGATTTTAATCTGGGTCCGTTTTGGAGGGGAACTTGTACCGCGGCGAGAGGTGACGCTGGATCCGAGTTCGTTCCAATGGTCTGATACGAGCTGCATAATCAGAGGGCCGTGCGTTACGTCGGCCATCGTCAGATGCAACTCATCCATCGGCGCTGATTCGTCGATCGTTTCGAGCATTTGATTGACAAGGTACAAAAAGCACCCTAGGACGGCGAACTCTGGATGATCCTCGAGTGGCTCAACGTCGAACCGGAGCTTTAACAACGAAAGTTTCTTGAGCTGGGATAAGTTGAATGGGCGATCGAACTGCTCTGCTACAGCGGAAGGCGAATCTGGAGAAAGAGAATAAGTGCTTGAATGGCTAGGACAAACCACTCTTGTTGCAGCTTTACCTGTTTTGTCGGGATCAAGCAGCATCGTGATCCTCAGACTGCGAAGGCTTTCGGAAAGCGTTGGACTTTCAATTACTTGGTAGAGACACTCTCTAGGGGCTGTAGCAAAGTATATGCATTGCAGGGTGTGGAGGGAGGAGAGATTAGGAAGCTGCTTGTCGTCCAAGCCGGAAATGGTCTGAATGTTGACGAGTTGTAGAGTGCCTAATTTCGGATTTGTGAAAAGAGATGCAGGGGCTTGGGAAAGGGAATTGAGCTGGAGAGAGCGCAAAGTGGACAGTTGGCAAATGTTGACGATCGCGAGCTGCAGATCTACGTTGATATTATCCCAGGTAGTACCGTAACCCCCGGCAAGGCGAAGAGAGGAGACTTCCTGTAGAAGGAGGAGTAGTGTAGGGAGCTGTGGATCCTCCGCGATAGTAGCTGAAGCCAGGGAGAGCCATATCTCTTTGACATACACGGCGAGTTTTGGATTTGTCTCGATGGCTTCTAGGACCTTCACCGTAGCTTCAGGTCCACCCCACTTGAGCTTCGAATCGACGTCGTCTTCGATGTCTAGAAATTTGAAGATATGGGGTTGAAAGTGCTCCTTGAAGGTCTTGTTGACCAAGCAACACTCTTTGAGTGTACGCATGCTGTCCATAGGCTCGGCAGCTGTATGAGCTGCTATTTCGCCTAGGACTTCGGGGGGAATGGGAAGGGGGCCTTCCGTATCTTGAGTCGTCATGGTCGTTCTCCTGGTTATCAGCCTGGGTGCTTGTAAGTATGAGAAAGGGCAGTGCGAATGGTGGCGTTCAACATTGGTTGCGGAAAGCGGCTTTGGATTCACTTGGCAGCACCGGTGCCAAGTTAGTCAGTCAGAGCGGCTTTTCAATTGCTATTGGGGGAATCAAGGACGCCTCAGTTTGTAGAGATACTGATTGGTTGCGGTTGTCGTTATCGCACAAATCTACACCTTCAATGATCACTCGAGGACCTGTCCATTTTTCTCTCCGTTCACCGCCAGAGCCGACATCCCAGGTTCAGAACGCATACGAAAGGAGGCTAAAGGCGCTTACACCAGCTCAGGACATATTTTTTGTGAAGGATAAATGGATTAAGAACGGTCGTTTAATGACAAGGGAACCGGTTACACTAGTTAGAAATCAGAATCATTATAGTGAGAATTTGTCGAGGAGTATAGGCGTAGGCAGCCGCCACCGATGGTCGAGTAGTCGTCGAAAGGTCGTCGAAGATCACATAGGCAGATAAATCCGAGCGCAAGACGAAGCAAAGTCGACTCAGCGCCATACAACTGGCATCTCTCTCCAAGTCATGTGTTCAGCAAACTGTAGACCCTCGTTCCTCCACATCTCCCATGGAGTCTGAGCAGGCTCATTTGGACGGGCTAACTGGTAAAGAGCATCAGCGAGTCGAAAATCAATCCAGTGTATGTCCTTGAAATTGCTGGATCGCTGCCGAACGGAAGGGGCGCCATTGACTAGAGTCCACAAGATTGCGTCAATACACAGGCCTCGAGAGAGTTTGATTAGACTACTCACCGTACAAGACTCTGTAAAACTCTCCAGGTTGTAGGTCAGGGGGACCTCCTTCCATACCCCATTGAATTTGGGTGTATCCGAGCGCACGAAGAGGTGCCTCAGCATCGAGCCAGCGAGTCGTAGGAATGGGAACTCGGGTTAGTGCCGGAGGAATGAAAGGCGGAGTCACTGGGGGAAAAGCCACCCTCGGAGGTGCTGCGAGAGGTGGCGTGGCCTGAGTAGTGAACGGTGGAATCGGGACAGGTGTCACATTCGGAAGCGCTACGGTGGGAGGCTGTCTGGCCGGGCCAGTGAAAGGTGGAGTCGGGGCATGTGCCACATGCTGAACCGCCGGAGTGGGAGGTTGCCTAGCCTGCTTAGCAGCTTTACCCTCCATGCGATCATGGTCTGCAACCCTTTTAAGAAGCAAACGGGCAATATTGTCGTCTAATTGACGTGGGTCATCTCCTTCTCGTTGGAGAAGCCTTACAACTGTCTTGCCACCCCCTGATATTGTCGGTGTTAAGTGGCATCTTGATATAAGGCGGGAGGTACTCACATTTACCGAGTCGGTAGAGCTCCCCGTTTTCGCCAATCTCAGGGCGGATTATAGGATCGTAAAGTTCTCGAATATCGCTCCGCACCCAACACACATATCCGTGGAAACGATCGAGATGTGGGTATTCTGAAGGAGCGTTGGGAGCCATGGTGGCGTTGCCAATAAGTTAAGAACAAGGTCCTCAAAGTGCGTCGGGGGAGGAAGTGAAGCAGACGATTGGAAGTCGGGGGGTCATATTTGAGTTTTTCGGACAATGATGGTTCTTTGTCTCCCACGTTGACTGAAAATCCCAATCTGGCTGACAACACACCCTTTTGTGGCTTGTTTTCACAAAAGGTCGCCTCGCAGCTGCTTTGGCCACTGACCGAATAGGGTTGTCAATAGGCCGTGGGATCATATCCGGCGAAAAAGGGGCGGCGACGGGCACCGGCTTGGAGAGGAAGACACCGACGAGTGGCACAAGTAAATCCTCCGACAGAGAAATGCCACACAGGATGCTAGATGAGGTCGGTCAAACTGAGCCGCACACGATTTGGCCTTCTTGAGGTCTGACCTGGAGGCACCATGTGTGGCAGGGCAACTGTGAGAGCCACAGCCGTTGCAGAACTAATTTCGGTACGAGTTGACGCGAAAGACAGAGCAACAGCTGTGAGGTACCTCGAGTCACCGCAGAGAGCTGTCTACAGAGTGCCGTCCAGAAAAGATTCGAAACTACGACCGAAGTTTTGGCACCGAGTTTGCAGCAAGTAAATTTCGTGGAAGCAATGCACCGCGGTAACCCAATTTCGTCAAATCGATATAAGCAAGCAGTCCCAGACGGGGACCGCAACCAGTCTCAGTGCCAGGACGGTAGTCGTGGAGTGGCGACCTTGTAGTTTCGAGAAGCGCCAGGGGCGCTATTGTGTCGATGGAGCGTCAGCTCAGCAAGATGGAAGCGGAGGGAGTGCTTGAGGAGGTCGGAAGTAGCAAAAATGCACCTGATCCAGTACATGCATACCCTGAGCCTGCCTCCTACTGTGGTCGCTTTGCGTTTCTCGCAAACCACAAGTGGGGAAAGCCTACCGATTCCGCTGGCCTAGTCGTGTCAAGGCGATTTAGAAACCGCAGATGACTTGAGAATTTGCGACACGAGATAAGAACGCATGAAGTCTAGCGTATCTTTCATCAAGTCGGTACCAAAGGAGAGTCGATGCAGTAGTTAGAACGAGTTGGAGGTTGGAACTTGGAAGCGAGTCAAGTGTTGCCAAAGCCAATCGCTTCATTTGTAAATGTTTGAATCGCAAGCTTTCGCCTTGTGATGGTGAATGGATGCCCGGGTATCGAATAGCCGGCCGTTCTGCGTCACTCCTTCAACCCGAACCACCACCCTACATCTCGTTGCTGAATGACGATACTGCAATTAAGCTCGCCCCAGTCTAGACTAAGGCTTAGTACTGACCAGCAGGAAATGGCCCGCGGAGGATGACAGCTCGTGTCGGCAGCTGGCAACGGAATGGGCAATAAATGTCTCTACGAGACCCAAAGATCCTTTGCCCCAGACCGCCGATACCAAGAGGTAAGCTGACGATAATTCTGTCACTGTGATGAAATAGCTCGACCAACATGATTACAGGATTCGCGTCTGGAAGATGTCGCCTTCGAACCTGGTGCTTGACATCATTGCGTTGCTCAATGGCATCTGGCGCTCGTTCATCAGAGCTTTGATTATCTGCGTGGAAGCTCCTCGTACGGCCGATGCGTTTTTAGTGCTACCCGACTCTCATACCCCCATGATGGAGTCAGCACCCACCCGCCGTCTGAGTGTACCTCGCCAAGCCGACGACTTGGAGCGTGGTCTCCTTCCTTCTCCGAAACCACAGTCAGCTTCACCACCCATGAGCCCGTATCTGGGGCATCAAGATGGCTCCACAGTTTCCTCGCCCACCTACAGTCCTACCGCATCTGACCCCCCGTCGCCATATTCGACCGGGCCCAATACCCCAGTCCTCACATCCTCAGTCCTGTCGCCTTACATTTTACACGGTAGCAGGATATCGCTCTCAGAGTCAGCCAAGGCCATGCTTTCCAGCCAATCCTGGGCGTCGGTATCATTCTCGGGGAGTGAGGTCTCTCCGTATGGTCTGGGAATCCATAGTTTGGCAACCGACCCCGGATCCCTCAGGTACCGCTCAAAAGCTAACGCTGAGCACCTCGAAGGGTCTGATTCGCTAATCTTCGCGGCGCCGGACGATGATTTCGATATTCAACCTGCCTTAACGGCTCTCGATAGCTTCGGAGTCTCACCTAGCAGCGGTGATCACTTCCCCAATTCCCGAACATTACCTCCTTCAACTCCCACCTTCCCCTCGAGGAGCGCCATCCCTGAAGGAATTGCCACCAAAGGAGTTACTCCCCAAACCGACAGCCACCTTTCACCTGTCCTCTGTCAGCAATATCCTATTATCCCAGTCCGCTCCCCACTTCATCGTTCTGCCCTCCACCGGAGCATGATGCTGATGGCGCCCCCTCATCTCCCTGGAGCGCACCCGATAGACGTCCTCCCTCTATCCCCTAGTGTAGCATCTCCCGCTCCTCCTACGCATCGAGACGCTCAGAATGACCAGGAAAATGACGCAAAGCCGTCGCCTCAATCGACCGATGATTCGATGTTGGCGTTCTCGACCTCGACTTTCCTGTCAGTACCCGACCTGACGCTCGTCCTGAATGACGACATCGAAAACGCGAAGCTTCCTTCCTCGTTCTCTGCGCCTGAGCTGCGCTACCTTGTCTTCTACTACGAGCACTATTGCCAGGAGCCACCGTCTTTCGGAAAAACGGCGGTTCGTGGGGTTGAGGAGGGGTCTCAGGATGCTAATATATCGGACAGCCATGGGTCTGTCGGTGTATCGCAGAAAGAAGAGGCCGAAGATGCTATCATCGCCCCCACCGACCCTGAGGAGGCCGTTCATCGAGCTGCACCTTCGACCGTTCTCCCTTCCGGCACACCCACCCCACCCATCGCCTCCGAACCCATGGCTGGGCTCAGCGACGCCGAATACGAGGTGGAAACTGACAGGGAGAGTACCTCAACCAGCCAATACATGTCCTTGTCGAGTAGCGAGGACGAATCATCATCAGGATCAGAACACGATGCTGCTATTGTTCAAGCGAGGAGGGGATCGATCGCTCAGCCAGTCTTCTTCATGAGGGTGCCTGGAACTCGCGAGTCCGTCCGCCTCAGTCTTTTCCCTCCCGACGCGGTCTTTCGTGGTTCGACCATATTCGTTGCCCCAGGTCGTAGTCGCAGCGGGACCAACGACACTCAGTTCACGGCCTCCACGATTAGCACCGAGGACACTACCTCCGCTTCGTATTTGTCTGCGGGAGAGTCGTTCTCTGAGATTGTGTCCGACGAGGAGAGTGCCAGCACCTGCCTGAGTTTGGAGGTCGAGAATGGCTCCGAGGGGGTTAAATCCGATGGGGATGGCGACGAATTTATGGGAGGGAATAGCGACAACGATGAGGTGGAGGCAAATTGGGCGACTTGGGGTCGAAGCAAGGCAGTCGAATATCGCGATCAGGGTACGTCTTTCCTCTCGTTTCGAAGACTCGATGCTGATATCCCCCCTTCTCAGGCTCGGACCCGGACCCTTCTTCCTCGGGCTCAGGGGTCATGACGCTTTTCAACAGCAATCATCGACATCCCACTACTATCGCTCCAACTTCTATTACCTCCCAATCACGACCTCAATCCAACCTCCGTGAAGTGATGGGTTCGCGTATCACTGGTCCTCTTTCTACCGATTCGACCGGGGAACGGAAGCACAACCCCCGACGTCAGAGCCTGTCGATCCTTCGCACTTCTATCCTCGTACAGACGGATAACTCGATCGCACTAGGCGACCTGGTCGGACTGACGTTCGCCGACACGCGGTACCCCCTTTTCGTAGCAGGCATGCCAAGCCAAACCTCTGTCCATACCCATCTTTCTCGTGCGATGACGATCACATCACTTGCACCCTCAAGTCTCAGTCGAGGTGGTACTACCAAGTCTACCACCACCACGAAAGAGGGTTCGAGTCGCAAGCGTGAACGGAATCGGGGTCGGGGCCAGGAAAACGCCGGTACCAGCCCTCGTCGTGCGCATTATAGGAAGCGGGATCATACGATGATTGAGCAACAGCAACAGCAGAAGCAGACTGTTGGCATGAGCAGGAGGAATGGTGGTGTGGACCTCCGAGACCTTGGGTTTGTCCGCCCGGAATCGGTGTTCTACGTGTGCTAGGTTCTCGATGGAGGCGCGCATTTGGCTTGATACCCCTGTTTCCCCTCTTGTTCCAGGCCTCGTCTCGTCCCCCTGCTACCTTTTCTCCCCTATATGTCGTGTGGATCGTGTCGGGTGCCAGATGATTAAAATCAACCTTTGTGGGTGTAATTGGCAGCGGGAAGAGTGAAGGGTGTGTCGTATGTTTTGGCAAGGCTGGTGTGACGAGGGTTCCCCGTTCGAGTTCAACTTCTTTTCTCAGCTCTCGGTTTCAATCCGTTTCATTCACTCTCTCTCAGCTCCACAAATGTTTTTGGTTTCCAGCTAAGTCGATATCTTCTTCCACCCTTCGTCTTCCCTTATCTTCTTGCTTCTGGTTTTGCTCCCCACTTTTTTCTTAGTCACCCCTGCGTCCGTCACGGACTAGTACCTCGAATCCATTCATTCGTTTCGTGCGATATCATGCCATCTCGTGTGGAACGATTTTGTTCTCCTTGCTTCTCGTAATACCCCCGCCGTTGTTCTCTACCCTATTCAATGGAATATTCAATAGATACCGCTTATGTTCTCCGTAGACACATAGATATGTACATCAGCGCCCTCCAGCGCCTGCATACCAACAATTAACCGCAACGATCATGCGGTGCTTTGAAGAATTTAAACCCTGTCCCTACCGCTTTAGTTCTAGCGCCCTCTTCCTCTTTGTACGTATACATAGGCGCACCGCTTCGGATTTGCGCTGTGGGTACGGCAAAGGGGTATGTATACCCTCCTTGATGAGCACTTGTCCACATTTTTGGATTCACTGGCAATCACTCACTCACCGTTCACTCACCGGACCTTTGGGGCTTGGGGTTATGGAATTCGAAGTGAAGAGCGAATTTCGCGAATCTAATCAAAGTCACCTGTTTCCGGGTCCTTGTCACATCCCAAAGCCAGTCTATTCAGCCCGGGAATCTGGTGCATAAACCTCTCTTGGGATGGTACCCCCCTTCCCGCGAATTGATTATACGGATCCGAACTGACGTCGATGGTGCTCGTTCTGGAAATCGATTCAGGATACATACATTCAGATCTTTTGAATTTCTTAGGTGATGGGGACGGTGACGAGCGCCCGTCGCTTGGTATATGCGTAGTATAATGACGTCGTTCTGAATGTAGCCCTCCCGAGGCTAGCTATTACAGCCTTGTGGATGTTACATTCTTTCTGCATTGTCACAGAATTACTCCAGGCCTGTTCCCGCCCCCTGCGGGCTGCGGTGTGCTGTTCGTTCCTCTCACTCGCTGAAGAATTCTTTCGGAGTCACAGTCATATATGATCCCGCAATAATCGCGTGTAGATGGTATCAAAGCCACCGAAGTGTCGACGTCTCCCGCGATCCTTTCCCCCATAGACAGCAAAGATCGTCCGACAACGTGGTATCACAAATGCCACACGAGCGAGGCTCGATTATTTTTCAGTGAAAGCCGTGGGTGAGTGACAGTGACTTTGAGATTGGACAACCTCATTCTGGATAATATTGCGGTTGAATACGTGCTAGTTTCAGTTATGCGCAAAAGGAAGGTGGATGAAGGAAATCGGAAGGACGACAACGAACTCGCGGTCACCGCAAATAAAGTCTAGATACGAGGATGATAAGAACATACTGCGATAGCGATAGGATAGCAGAAGACATATAGTTGGATGTTCCATCCGACGGAGAAGATAGCATTAAGGTATTGCTTGGGTGAAGAAGAGGGAGGGATAGCCTTATACTTTTTGTGCGACATATGCAACACCAGGCTCGCAGTTAACCGTGTTATGATATCGATTGCGCAGGCTTCTTGGAACTTCGAAGAGCTTCGAAGGAGGAGGAGGGTTAAGGTCCGTGAAACACAGGTGATAGCAACGAGGACGCAGCATGTCGGAAGATCCGACGCTGGCTTCGTGTGTATGCGGCGAGTGGCACAGAGCATAACGTCGCGCCGCCGTTGGTGTGCCCATACCTCCAGAAAGTAGGTGCGACCCCGCGTCGGTTGCACACAGAATCGGGGGTGCTGACCATGGGGCTTTGACGTGTATTTGATTGGACGCGACTGCGTGCGTAGTTGGGAATTTTGAGATTTAGGAAAGTCGAAATCGGGGGTATACGAACATCGTCGAAAGGGGTATAGGTGGATTGCAAGCCGGAAACCAAGGAGCAGAATCACGAATGGGAGCTGCGCTCTGAGGGAGTGCCGCCACTGAGCAGTGACTCCAACTATAGGGGAAAGTCAGCATTATCATCTCGTATTGCAAACAGCTTCGTCAGCGTACCTGCTCGATGGTTTCACCCGTCGACCCTTCCCCATTTTCCAAGTCCAATCCACCCGAGCCTTCCGGTGTCTGTTATTGGAAGAAAAAAATATTTAACGTGAAACTCAAACGATAGTCCACGTCGCATCGCACCTGGTTGGTCTTTGGAGCAGCTATATTGGCGTTCTTCTTCCCGGCGGTGCCGTTGGAACTAGAAGCGCCTGGGAAAGGGAGATCATCGCGTGGTACGATGTCAATGAGGAAGTCGAATTGATCAGACTTGCTCAACGCCTTGGCTATATCTGCCCGCGACAACGTCCGGCGTTTATTAGAGTCTGCGATAATAAAAGCCCTCGCCGTTATTTCGGAGATAAAAACTGGAGTAGAAGTCAATATTCCTCGAGTAAAGGGTCCAGGATGGGATCCACACACTTTCGCAAGCCTTGCAAAATAAAATTGGCGCTAGAAACCGAGCGAATGACGCGTCAATTCAAATAATCGGCACTGAATGCCACCAATAGGCTTTCGACGGAGGCTAGGGACATACCATCTGCAGCAATCATCTACAACCGACACTGATTCGTCAACGATCGCTGGCCAATCAGCATCGAGAGCACATACCTTTACATCCGGGTCACTCTTCATGACCTTCTTAATCCTCGCCAGTGGCAGGGGCGGGTGTCTATAATCTGGCGTTTCCTGCTCTGCAGCATCGACCTGGCGTTGCCAGAATTTTCGGAGGAAAACATTTAAAGGTTCGCCGGACTGGACGAAGGGCTGTTGTTGTTGAGCGGACATTTGGGCTTATCGGAGCGCGGGTTTGCGAGAAAAAAGGTTCGAATGGTGATGGAAATTGGGAACCAACCAATCGTGGGACAGATCAACAACCCTCCTTCCTCCATCCACCGGCGCCGTTTGTTTGCCGACACCGAAGTCGGTGATCGCCGCCCTCTGCCCCGTAGAGGAACCTTCAAAGGTCGACCAAGAAGGCGACGTCAAAGAAAGAGCTGAATGGAATTTAGGAATTTAGTGTTATTAGACAAGCCGTGCTGATAGGTCACAAAGGTGTACAATGAATGAGGTGACAGTGCAGTAATTATAGTGTTACAGATGCGGGTGATGCGAGTCCGTGGTGGTGTGCGGTGGTGGTACAATGAGGTCAATTATGCAATGCGGGGGTGCAGGACCTAGACGAGAGATTGAAGCGTCCGGGTCCGTTAGGGTACTTGTTGGTAGAGTCAGGGGGTGAGTAATTTTGGCGGACGAGGTCCATGATTAGAGGTTGTACTGGGAGATATGGCGCATGATGAGGAGACTGGCCAGGATATCTAGAGACGATATCAGTCTCTGGACATAAGGAGAAGAAAGAGAGTTTACTTACCGGGAGTGATATGGGCAAAGTGGGGGTAGATAATGAGCTTGTTGCCCGACACGTCGTAAATAGGCATCTCGGGCGGTTTCAAGTCGTAGTGGGCGACGAGATAGCTATCATCCGCGGTAGAGCACTAGTGACAATGACGAAGCATTGAAATGTCAGCCCATGACATTGCGCGACTTCTGCATTACTCACCGTCCACTCTTGCTCCTGTAAAGATCTGTAACTCCATTTATACTCCCTCCCGTCCGATGCAACGAACTTCCTCATCAGGGATCTGTAAGAAATACGCAGCGGAAATAATTATGAGTAACGTCATCCACGACGACAACTGACGAAAGGAAGCAGAACTCACGAGCCAAAGAACGAAATCTTCTTCAAGAACTGATTCATGGGCATGCTAGTCCGAGTCTTTGGGAACGTGATGGTCCCCAGCGTCTCGTCGGGCTGGAACTGCAGCAGAATCACCGGCTCTCCCTTGGTAGGGCCCTGGGGAGCATGGTGACGAGACCGCGAAGCTCGTACATGCATCTCGTAGATGCGAGTTATGGTGTCCCCGGGATTACGGACAACCTGGTAGAAGACGCGGTCGTACATGTCGTCAAAGTCGGTGTTGGTGATGGCCGCTGTGCGGTCCTCGAGAGTGATGGGGATGGTTTTGAGCGAGTGCATCTGCATGGTTGATAGAAGTAGGTGCTGTGAGAGTCGAGGAGGGGTTACTGAGGAATGAGAAGAGGAAGTGGGCGGTAGCTGTGGAAAGTGTAGCTGGACTTTTGAGTGTCGAATGCGGTGTGGTTGTTGTGGTAAGCGCTGTTTGCTGTGTCCTGAGTAGCTGGGGACAGAAGTGACGAGCCACACAGAAACTTCGCGACCTTTTATAAGCCGGAAACACGAGGGGTATGGGACGAGCGGCAAAAGGGGCCAGCGTAACAGGAAAGAGCAGATACCGGAGGAACGAAAGAGGGAGCGAAGCGCAGCCACTCAGCCAACAAACAACGAAAACACCCCGAATCCTCCAGAAGGAAGGTAGCGCGTCTAAGCACTATCCCAATAAGTCATGTTGCACCCGCATCTAACAGCCGACTCACTCACCGATCGAAGGGGATCACCTTCTCAAAGGGGTGTCACAGAATAGAATGCGGGAGCTGTGCATGTGGCCGACGGGATTAAAATGCCTGGCCTGCGTGCGATGCGGGTCCCTATCGTGGTGGTACCTTACCAGTTGACCAAGCAAGTGAAGCTACCCAAAACGAGTAAGAGAGCAATAAATAGAATTGCTCAATGACACCCATCATCATCACGAAACGGTGTGAATGGGGCAGTTGGTGGACCCAAGGAACCCGGTCACATTACCCCACACCGCTAGAACCACGCTATGCGAAGCGACCGGCCTTGCTGTGTGGTCCATCCAAGGTCCATCTTCCCGTTGCCAGTGAGAGTTGGTCTGACTTTACTGAAACTGGGCAGCTGTAATTTCGGGAATGTGTGCGGTTGGCAGTAGGTGATATGATGCATTCTTTGAGGCGAGCCGGCAAGGCAAGGACGACACGACAATCAATCGAAGATGTGACGATTAAAGTTTTTGTGTGTGATATGCGTTGAGGGAGCCTGATAAGGGTCTTAGGAGGGTCAGCTGTTACTGTGGCGTGCAGAAAGAAAAAATTCGTACGGGTGGCACGATTAGATAGAATACGGGAAAGAACCTGGTATCTGGAAACGTAGCGACCGTATTCATGGCCGAGCCCATGAGTCTGGTCAAAGAATCTCTTTCGGGAGAAGCGCTCTGGATTCTGAGAGTTAGTCACTGACTGAAGCTCGGATGATAAATTTGAATGCAAGTCACCTTTGACAGTAGGAACGATCGTCCGATTTGAGTGCGCCCTATCATATTATGCTCATTCTACCGTCATAGCGCCGTCAACTAGACATGGGATACGTGCTGAGCAGCCCAAATGGCCTTTGTCCAGCTAATGGAGCCAACGATAAGCCTTACCGTATACACCCACATGAAGCGCATCTTCGCCTGCTTCTCTTCTGTCAAGACCGTCTGGACTCTGAACCCTGGAATCTGGGGTACATCACCACAGCTACGTATGTCAGATGATGATGACGACGTCGATGTCAACGTCCAAGCGCACCACGTCGTGATGCGGGATGCGGGCGCGCTGAATCTCCGCCGGTGAACGGGGTAGCGGTTCAGGGACTCGTACGACGGCAGAATCCAAAAGAAATGATACGCGGACCACGCCGGGCCCCAGCCGAGGCATCTGCCGTCCCGCCAATCGCCTATCTCGCACTGTGTCTTTCTCTCAAGCGCTATGAAAGACATGTCACGTCCTTCTGGCCCTTCACCACGTTTTCAGTAAAGTACGTACAATCCACCAGCCTGTCGTTTATCTGTCCCATGTTCCGGGTACACGCACCTCAATGTGAATACCCCAAGGTAACGGGATGATTTGATTGAACCTGCCATCGAGTAAAGTGTTGCAAAACACGGTGTGGGGTAATGTCGTAATTATAAAGCGAGAATTGAACAGCGGGATCACCATGGTAAGGCAGCTCAAACCCAGTGCTCCGGTAAATCAAGCCTCATTCGCGGAAAGAAAGCTTCAAGGCACTTCGGTAGCTTGAATGGGATGCCATGATGATGTCTTGTAATGGTCATAGAAAACTTTTCTTTCTGATTTCATTTTACAAAGGGTGAGGCGAGTTTCAATTTGAATTCGGGCCGCTGAACTCAGCAAATGAACAGCTTTGACAATCGAAAACACGGGGGCGCAGGACGAGGCGGAAACCTGTCGCGCTGAGTGGCCAGTGTCTCAGCGTCAGCGGAATGACCTCGAGCGCAAGCCCAGGGTAACTTCAAGATGGTTGGGGAAGCTTGGCGCTGGTGCCTCGAGGTACGGGGTTGTGTGGGGTAAGTCACGATGGTCCAGTGCAGAAGGCATACCTTGAGCCTTTCCCCTCGGACGCAAATCATCATCGGGTCTAAACTGCTTAACTGGACAAGACACATTGCCGATGTCAAAATCATAGTCAAAATTCAAAATTCCCTTGATGACCATTGCCTATACTTGGATGAATGAATGAAAGAACGCGAACGAGAGGGCTGGACTCCGGAAATTAACCCGATGTAGGGGCGGCGGCACACGACCGGGAATTTGACAGACATTTCCGGCGAATCAATGAATGAAATAGCGAAGTTGGCAAAGAAAAGAAAGAGGTTACCGGTCAAGTCGACAGCAGCAATTTTCGCAAAGAATGTCGGGAACGAGGGAGAGAGTTTAGGAAATTGGGCATCTTTTTCGAATGTAGAGCTGAGAAAAACAAATACGAACGACCGTACCTCGAGTTCAGTCAAACACAAGTCAGAAGACCACGAGTGAGCACTTGACCTAGGTCTATTGTAGAACAAGCGGCATCCAGCTTGGGCTATCTTCTTCCTGGAATCTCAAAACAAGAAAGGCCAAACGGCGAAGTCACTGCACCCCTGCTCTAACACGAAGAAGGGTCGACGGAAACGAGGCTGATAGAGATCGACTCTGAAACCAAACAACAATATACCCATCCCTGGACGGTCAACTCTCGAAACTGAGCTCGGAAAACTCAAGAAAGGCAACTATAACGGCTCTTCGTACGCAAAAGTAACGACAGACCCCCGTTCCAAGAGTCCACCAAGGGACAACCCGACCGCCCAGGACGGGCTCGCAGTCCGACAAATACCACTACACACACAACACCGTCCCAAGGCCGTCTCGACTGAACTTCTTCTGACAAACCGGTAAAACACCGGCGGCAAGTATAGTACATGTCATCATAACTGCCCACTTGAAGGTCCGGAGCGCTCTGAGCTCAACCCCAAACGCTCCTCGAAGCTCGGGTCGCAGGAAACTGACCACCGGGTACTCTTCTGAAGAGACTCCGAAGAAAAAGGAGGGCTCCACCGACCCGAGGGGCCGAAGCAGTGTAGTTGTAGTCCTTGGTTTACGTCTAAGCGTTCAATGAGGTGCGTTTATTTACACACTGCGCACTGCGTTACAGTAGAAGGTTTGTCTACGTACGCGGGTACGTACACGAACGGCTCGTCCGACTCTCCAAGTGGAAAGAAAACTTCGTTCAGTGAAACTCATTCAATCGAAGAAGCAGCCCCAAAACACACTTGAAAAAAGAAGTCTATATGACCGTTACTAGAACTCGCACATACCCCGCATCCCTGATCCTCCCCGTGTCTTAGCGCCCAACTTGAAAGCGTTCAACAAGGTGCATTTGCGCACTGCACGCTACACGTACTAGTAGGCCTGCAACTTTGTCGTAGACGTACACACACAAACGGCTTGTCCGACTCTCCAAGTAGAAAGAAAATTTGTGCAATTTGGAATTCGTTCAGTGAAACTCATATCAAATCGAAGAAAAAAGCAACCCCAAAACACACCTGAAGAAAGGGGTCTATATGATCGTTACTACAACTTGTAATACCGCCTGATACTCGCCGCACTCGTCTTAGCGCCCAACTTGAAAGCGTCCAACAAGTGCATTTTGCACACTGCGCGCTACATATAGCGGTGGGTCCACGATTTACCTACGTTCACATACAGACGGCTTGTCCGACTGACTCTCCAAGTGGAAATAAAACTTGAGACGTTCAGTCAAACTCAAATCGAAGAACAACCCCCAAGACAGAAAAGAGCCCATCTATATGACCATAGACTACAAGTCGTGAAAGCCCGCCTGATACTCGGCGCACTCGTCTTATCGCCCAAGAAAGCGTCCAACCGCACACTACATATAGCACTAGGTCTACAAATTCGTACGTACATACAGACAACTCGTCCGACTCCAAGGAGGAGGTAGAGCTTGGACGTATGTACAAACAACCATTCAGTCAACTCGAACGAATCGGCGAAGCCACTCTGTATCATACCCCCAAAAGCACACACAAAGCAACCAACAAGTCTCCACAATCGCACAATTGCACTATATCACACAAAAAAACAAACTACACGAAACTACAACTCAAACCCCGCCTCCTTAATACTCGCCGCACTCGTCTTGGCATCCAAGAACAGCTCCCCCATCTCACCCACATCTTCCACCTCGATCTGGGTCCTCCCAGCGAGCTGTGCGAGGATCGAGGCGGGTGTTAAGAGTTGTAGAGCGTATCTGGTGTTGTGTGTATGGTTAGTTTGAGTCGGTTGAGGGACGACGAGAGGGCGAAAGAGAGACTGAGGAAGAGGAAGAGGAAGAAGAAGGAAGAAAGAAAGATGGGGAGAGAGAGGAAGGAAGGAAAACACCCACCTCAACGACGACTTCTCACCCTCCCTCGCCAACCGCTCAAGCACACCCGGACCCAACTTGAGCCCTTCCACATTCGCTCGAAGCTGCAAGACTTTTGCGACTTGTTCCGTTGTGTAGCTTTCTGTTTTCACGATCATGCATCTGTAATTGGGGCGTTGAGGTTCATGTCGGTAGGTAGGTGACAGGCGGAGAACAGAGTAGAATGGGGTAGAATCGAATGGAGTAGAGTAGTATAGGATGGAATAGAATGAAATGGGGTTTGGAGTGAAAGACGAACGTACCGGTCTAACAGGTCCACAGGGATCCCATGCGCAGATACGATATCCGTCGTACCGCGAATGAGCGAATTACCGCGATTCGTAGCAAAAATGACCGTCGGTGCCATACTACTCTCCAATAACGCATTGAGGTACGTGAAGCACTCAATATCAAGCATATGGACCTATCCAACAGTCAGCACCCAGCCTAAATCACGTTTCCCAAGACCAAAGTGGTGCGCACCTCATCAATAAACACAACCCCCGGCACAACCTCCGCCACCCCCTGCTCCACATACCTCCCCACCACCTTATTAACCTCCTTCCTCAACTTATCCGTCACCTCCGTCCTCCCACTCTTCACCAAGCTTCCCATAACACTCATAATATCCTGCCCGCCCTGCGGACGCGCGTTGGCAGCGTCCAGGTCGCCTAGAGTAACGTCTTGCACTAGTTCTTTGCGTTTGCGGACTTCGCCTTTGGGGAGGGGGACGTAGGTCTCGGCTTCGAGGTCGTAGGAGGAGGCGTAGGCGTCTGAGCGGCCTACGCGCTGTGGGTTGGTTGGTTAGTTAGGGGGTAGAGAAGAGAGAGCGGGTTCGGTATGGATCGTAGGTAAGTAGCATATACCCAACACAAACCCACCTCCACCCAAAAGAAAAAAGCAAACAACACACCTTAACAGCCCCCGTACTACACTCCACATACACCACATCCCCCACCACGATCTTCTCCTTCAACATCGCCTCATAAATCGTCGGGTCCAACCGTAACTGTTTCGTGCCCTTGACAGTCTTGAGACCTACGACGACGTGCGAGACGGTCTTGCCGTACCCGCTTAGAGGGTTCTCGGATTCGGTAGGTGTGAGCTCGGTGACTTCGCCTTCGTAGACTTCTTTGGTTTCTTTGATTCGGAGACCTAGTTGCAAAGGGGGGAGGGGGTGAGTGATGGGTTGAGATTGAGAGGGGAGGAGAGGGGGAGAGGAGGAGAGGATCTGGACCCCGAGATCGTATCGTATCTCGGGGTCTAATAAAAGATTTTGTGAAGAAAGAACGAGGGGAGGTGGTTCGTTTACGAGACCGCGACGACGGGGACCATAGTCCTGTCTGCTCCGTTGTGTACCCCCACCCCCAAAACAAAAATACCAAAACAAAAATAAAAGGAGTGAGGCGAAGTGAAGTGTGACGAAGGAAGGGAAGAAGGAAGGAAGGAAAAGAAGAGATGAGAGATTTAAGCTAGAAGGTTGGACGATTGGGTCCGCAGAAGGATGGATGGACGGATGCCTTGCCGCGAGGCTCCATGACATGAGAAGGCGTCGCCTCCGAGTCGCATTTTGTGAGAGCGGGCAGGTATCCATGCACGGAAGGGAGATAGATGCCTACTATCGTCTCGGCAAACGGCAAGATAATCGAAGAAAATAAGCGCTTGGTCGGTTTGGACGCAGGACGCCGTGCATTCGAGAACGAACAATCTCCACCACAGAAAGAACCCAAAAACACCAGCACGAACGACCAAAATACCAAGCAAAAAAAAGGGAACATTCCACAAACGCAGCAAAAACCAACTCACCAATAGCCCTCCGAAACGCCTCATGTATAACCTCGGTCTTCTTCACCTCAATACTATACACCTCGCTCCCCACCATCGGCACAAAAGGGACTTTAGTCCCCAGCTCATGCGAAACGGCCAACGCTAGCGCCGTCTTGCCCGTCCCGGGAGCTCCAACGAGGAGTAGAGCCCTCCCGGAGAATTTACGTGATTTTATGAGGTCTACTACGACTCCGCATGCCTAGAGAGGTGTGGGGTGGGTGTGGTTAGCTCAGGCGTCGAACAAGCAGGTAAGCAAGCAAAGTTCGAATAGAAAGCAAACAACCAATCCAATCGTTCGTTCGTGAACCAAAGGAAAGGAAACGAAAGGAAGGAAACAACTCGACTAACCTCCCTCGCCTGGTTCTGCCCTACAAACCCAGCAGAATCCACATTCGCATACCCCTCGGGTGTCAACCCAAGCCCCTTGATATGCGAATGGGGCGCTATACGCGACGATCGTGCGGCCGAGGTCGTGCTGGGTGGTAGAGGTGCATTGTGGGCTGGCGCTGAGCTTGATGAAGCTACTGTGCTAGGATTCATGGTTCCTTTCTTTTTGCTTTGCTTTGCTTTTGGTGTGGATTGGGTGGGGTGCAGAGGGGTGGCCAGAGGCCTTTTGGACGATGAGGAGGAGGCTGATGAACGAACGAACGCGAGACGAGACGCGTCTGCAGGGTTTATTTTTTGGAATTACATAATTTGATAAGAGAAGGTTAAGTGGTCTCTCTCCTCGTTCCTCGTTGTCCTGCGAGGTGACGATGAGTAGCGGTATGAAGTACATGCGAATTTTCGACGTTCAGTGTGAAGGCCCTGACGATTGAGCCCGGCATTCTGCCAACACCCCATCCACCCCAGAGGATCCAGAAGGACGAGAGAAAACCAAAGCTTGCTCCTCCATCTGCATGCCTTTCCAAACAGTACGACGTTCGAGGGATGAAATCGGGTATACAGGCCACCTCAAGAGCTGGTCATATTTCAAGTCTTCCTTCATTCAAAGTTGGTGTATATCGAGCGACGGGGGTCGAAGACGCATTTCAGTAGCAGAACGGACCCAACGACATTTTACCGCCTCTTCCCCCGTCCCTTCACGACCGTAAACCCATCCTCATCCACCTCCGGCTCCTCCCTCCTCCTCCCACGATCAACCAACTGCGGCACCTCATCCATCTGCACGTCCCCCTCCCCCTCCCCATCCCCATCCTCATCATCTTCCCATTCCCCTTCCTCTCCATCCTCGTCCTCGTCGTCATCCGGGTTTTCACGCTGCACCGAAACCTCCACTCTCCCCTTCCCACTCCTCTCAGCAGCCTCCTCAAACTTCCTGACGAGCAAATCCGAGTGGGTGTGGTAGACTTCTTCGTACACCCTCAGTATATCCCTCGATACGGACTCTGCGCTCCCATCTTCGATGCTGACGTCAAATTCATCTTCCATGATTTGGATGAGGAGGTCTTCGATGTATATGTCGTCGATGGGTGGTGTTGCTGTTGTGCTCGTACCCCCAGCAGCCGATTTAGAATTGGAATTCGAAGTAGCGTTTGTGTTGGACGACGACGAGGAGGAGTTGGGACTCTGGAACGCATCCAAAATCTCACTAGCCAACAAACTCTTCTTATCAGCCCCAGAAGCACCCGACGACCCCCACGATTCCTGTATCGCAACTCGCAAAGCCGGCCAGGTAGATAGACGAGCGAGGACGCCCCGCGCGAAGAGGACGTCTAGGTTCGGGCTAGTGGTGGACGTCGAGGAAGCAGATGATGACATCTTTTTTTGGTGTGTGGGTGGGTGGGAAAGGGAGGAGGAATGGGTACGAGCGAGGGAGGGGGGAGGGAGGAGAGGGAGACAGATTAGATCCTGGCGCTGAAAATTCGATCGTGATCGGTTGATTGATGCAGTGATGGTGCCCCTATTCCGAGTCCAGGATTGCAGGACGACGTTGAGAACCTCCTTGCATGCAGCTCTCCAGATGCTTTAGAAGTCCTGGAACTCTCCAGATGCATGCGTGCTGGCGCTTTCCAGAAATATTGAATGCCGCCTTTGCTTTTCGTGGCTGGAAGTCTGTCTCCAACGGTACCGAGCCGCTTCGAGTCGCTGGTGCCCATCATTGTTAGAGTCCCCTCTCAGGCTCCCCACTCACTAGGGGTTATAACGCTACCCTGAACGCCCTCTTTTCCGGTGGGTCTAATATAACAAGATAGGGATGCAAGAGCAGGTCGCGGCAGTAGGGCTGTTTTTGATGCGACATCAGAGTCTTCGTCTTGTGGCTCGCACTCTCAACCGTCTGGTACGATGCTAGATGCAGCACCAATGGGAAGGCTCGGTTGAACTGGCTCGCACTGGCGTGAGGCGGGATATATTTCTTAGAGGGTGGACACCTATTCACTTCGTGTCGAAGCATAACGACATAGTACCAATTCCAGCAAAATATTACTTGTTACCCTTCACACCACAATGAAGAGGCTGGACGGTGATCCGCGTTACTACCTACTTACCTACCTACCTACCTTCCAGTTTAGAGGTGCGACAGAAAGCCCAAGTCAATATCAAGCGATTTCGCGGCTTTATATCTCGCCTCCCGAACTCATACTCCATCGGAACAATTCCTTGCTCACCTCGGCCGCGAAAAGAGACTAATTCAAGTGCACAAACCGTTCTGCATTCGAGAGCGCTCCATTTCCATTTCTACTCGTGACCCACTGCACCAAGCGGGATCTGTCACTGACTCGTCTTCACCACCGGCACACGTTGAGGGTGTCTTGTCTGTCCATCATGCACCGCACTACTCTTTATTCGTTCGTTCAAACCCAACACGTCAAAAGTCCCTAAACCGCTCCATCCAGATCCATTGAGCTCTTGAGGAATGGGTCACCGGGGAAGTGTCTACCGCGAACATTATACCAAGTCACGCACCTCGATCAGTTGAAGCAACTTGAAGATGCCCAAGAAGAACCGGTTGTCCCGCGTCTTCGGAGTCAAGGCTTGGATTCAAATGGCTCGGGACGTCGCTATCTAAACATCATGATCCTTATTGTTACAGTCTCTCAGTTCATCTGCTCTGGATATAGGGAGAATGCGGAGGTTGCTGAACCTTGAACTACGCAGCACCAACACGGCTTTGAATACCCTCGGTCGAGTGGAAGGACTTACAACTCGATGAAGATGAAGAATAGGTGCTTTTCACCTTTACGTGTGTTCTTTGTTTCGTCTTTTCTGCCCGATGGCAACTTCCAATGTGAAACATCAACATATTGTGAATTGATTCCATTTGGTGGTCTTCACATTACAACATTGGTGGACGTGACTCGTGAGCCTCCCAAGTCAACCTGGTGGTACGAGTCCAAGCCTCACAGACCTACAACGGTCTACCTCTCGCTGCCTTCCGATGCCTATGGAAAGGCACGATGGGTACCGCTACCGCTCTTTTCATCACAGCCTACATAGTATGCAAGATGGTTAAGCCGTATTTTTGAAGGTATGAGCTGGCCTCCTCAAACTGTAAGTTCGCATAGGGCTCCACGCACTTTGAAAATATCAGTTCAGAGTCTTTGCCGACAAGGTCGAAGGGGAGTACACCAAAGTAATACAAGAATACAAGGAACTCAACATTCAGAAATGACACGACCAGAATCATCGAACCCGGGATCGAAGGCGATAACAAGGATAGTACTTGAATGTGAAATTAACATCCACGCCTCGCTCTCGAAGACCCTCTCCAGGCTCGATATCGCTAAAGGGATAAGATCCGCAATAGACTTCCCGAAGGCGAGCAACTTGCATACCCGCCTGAGTGCCCTCACCGACCCCTCCTCGTCTCGCCGCCACAAAATCGAGAAACGCCTCTTCTGCAAGGTCCCCCCTGCGAGCTTCCAATCGAAGAACTTGGATTTTTGGACAAAGGGGCTTCGATTGAACAACGGCAGGCGCACCCTTCGCACCACCTTGTGGTCCTATCATCTGGACAAACAAGTCAGAATTGAGAGTCGCGCTTGCAGCGTCCCCAACAATGTCTATTCTGTCCACACTGATAAGCCCCAAGGATGTAATATCGGGCAAACACTTGAGGCAATGCAGAAGTGCCTGTTGGGTTAGAGCTCTGTAGCAGAACGTGACGCTTTGGAGCGTGGACCGAAAACGGTCGCAAACCTCGAACAAGCCACTCTCGTGGTGAGCCCGTGGCCTGCACTCGCCGTACCCTGTTATCACTTCGAATTCACGAAGAGAGGGAAGGATGAGGGATCGGGCGAACCCGCTAGGAAGGTGGGATTCGCACGGCAAGAGAACGAGTTTCCTGAGTCTCGGAAGTTCGATCGGGGTTTGCCTGTTCGTTGGGATGGGGGCGGTGCGTTCGAGGGTGAGTTCACATGTGACGAGGTTGGGGCACTCTTTGAGCAAGGTCAAAGCCGCCAGCCCGTCAAAGCGTTGCGAAGACTGTGACGGGTAACCACCAAAGTCCAGGTTCTCCAAAGTTGACCAAACGATCGGCATGCGCATGATATCATCAAAGAGCGTCCTCTCTCCCATCGTCAACGAGCGCAAGGTAGGTGCGCTACATATAGTAAATCCTGTTATCAGGGCTTGGGAGACCAGGTTGTCGTCTTGCGATCCCGGTCCCCCAAAGAAGAGTGTCACCTCAGTCAATATCGGAGTGGGTTGGGGAGGTGGAGCAAGGAGGCGGATGATCGGAAAACTAGGAAGCTCCGTTTGAGGGATGAACGTGCTCAACTTCAGGTTTTTCCAACGCGGCGATGAAGAGACGAGGGTCTCCATGAGCTTGTCGAACTCGCTACCCTCTGAGAAGTACTTCTCAAAGCCAGGGTCGATGCTGCCAAACACGGGGCAACTCCGGTCTTTGAGGTCAACGCTGAGATGGCAATCATCTGAGCGGGCAATCCAAACTTGTACCATCTCGACAAGTTTGGCGATCTTTGGGCTCCATCCGAGTCCGGGGTCGGGNAATGCATAGGGGAGGCANGGGGGGATATCNATGAGCAGGGTNGACCAGAGNANTTTTGTNAAGAGGGCTANGTTACGCCAGTGTTGNCAAACGTGGCTAATNNCTACTGCTGGGTGTCGNNCTGAGACGNTCTGGNNANGACCNTAATCACTTTNGAGTACTGCGAGGAAGATTGAGGAGAGTATATCTTCGGGNACGCGNTTGATAGGCGAAAGGAGGGCCTTGTGTTCGTCTAATTCCTTCCTCTGTGCCTCCCAATTCTCCTTCAGCTCTCTCAATTCGAGTGTAAGCTCTTCCGTCCTTCGTTCGATATCGTTCTTGGTCTGTTCTCCTCGACAAATTAGGCTCCGGATGGTGATGATTTCATTGTCGGATGGAACATAGTTGGTGTTAAACCGATCGGTAAAGGGGGAAGGCATAGATGTAGGAGAGGAAGTTCAAGATACGATGGAGTCACGCAATCGATCAACGAGAGGCTATCTGAGTTATCTCGGGATCTCCCGAAACGTGAAGTCTTTCCTCACTGACGCAAATGCAGGCGAGCAACTAAAATTGAAAGTAGTAGTACCTTGAACAGCGATCCCCCTAGGTCAGGTGTCTTCATCAGATCTAGCAATGGAGGAGTCGGAAGAGGGCGGCATCCCTCAGAGCCACTTAAACAATTTTGGTAAATGCCATCGAAACTAAACGGCAAAGGAACACGTCCTCCTTGGTTAGTCGAGAAACCGAAACATATGAGTCCCTTTACTAATGACGAGCGCAAAGACTCCTCGTCAAATTGATAACTTGTAGGACTCTGGCGCGAAGCGGACTACTTCGATTGGGTGAGTCTTCGACAAGTAAAAAGACTTTACCTCATAAGCAACCGAAGTATGTACATCTCTTGCATTAGCGTACGCCGTAGAGTCTCTCTTTGAAATGAACACAGCTAGTCGTCAAAATGTCCGGGGCTCGGGCTGGAGGCTATACTCACCATATGTAGAAACGCCTGACTCAATGAGCAAGTTGAACATTGACGAGCCAAACCCGATCGAGTCAGTAGAAAGTCGTTGGTTTACTAAACGAGGCATGTTAAGTATACTAGGATGCCTGAATGAAATTGTGAAGACATAAGCATGTCGCAGCGGTCAAGGAGAGAAGTCCAGGTTTTGTGTGATTAGAGTAAGTCAATTTGTCCCATGAAACCATAAGCTTCGAGTGGAGAAAAAAGAGATGTAAAGAACCAAGCATAAGGGTGAGAGAGCACCTGAGCGCGTCATATTTGTGCAAAATACCACTCCAGTCAGAGTGTTTTAGAATTGGAGTGGTATTTTGCACAAATATGACGTTAGCGACTGGAGAGAGAGAGGAGTTAAAAAACCTACGACGAGCAAGAAATGACAAAAACCCCTTCTAATCACTTCCACTCAATCTTTCTGCCACTGGCCGCAATGCGAGCTTCATCAACCGCCACATTTTCCAACGTGATATGGGTCGACGCTGGGAGACCCATAAAGGTGCTCAATAGCTCACCAGCCTTGATCTTGACATTCCGGACGGTGAAATGGGTCAAGGTTCCCTCACACCCCGATCGCGCGATAAACTTCGGAATATACTCTGCAAGCTTCGGGTCCAATACTCTACCTCCATTGCCACCGGATTCATCGTCGGGCTCCCCAAAATCAAAATCCAACTCAGCCAAATTGGGAGCATTCAGAAACTCCAGAGCCTTCGCCGCATTACCCAAACCTGCTGTCAAACACAACTTGCGCACGTTGGGGAGTAGGATTGGGGATTGTCGAACACTCTCACTCTGCAGGTACGTTCCAGTAGGGGTTTCGTATACCTTGTCGTCGAAATCCAAGGTCAAGGTCTTCACGTTGACGCAGTGCTCCAACACCCTTTGAAGGTACAGTCCTCCTCCCCAGTAACAGATGAACTTGATAGAGCTCAGCTTGTTGAACAGAGTTGGAGGAAAGTGGCATCGTTCTTCCGGGCATGGGTCTTGCTCCTCAAACGAATCTCGAAGGGACAGCTCCAAAGAATCAATATTAGGCGGGAGTTTGGTGAACATCGTCTCCAGCGGTTCCAAAGATTCATCGGACTCTCCAGGGATCGAAAAGTCGAGATGGAAGATCTTGAGGCTCTCCCAAGGCGTAGGCCGATAGGACGCTGCCGATTCCCTCTCCAGCGCCGTAGTCAACCGTACAAAACACGCCAAACTCCCGCATATAATCTCGCACTTCTCCACTAAGACCGCACCCCCGCCCAGAAACCTCGCAAGCGCCTTCACGAAAGAAGTGTAAGCCTCCTGGTCGTCTTCATCGTCTTCGTCGTACATCGGAATGGCGACCTCGAGAGTCTTGGGGAGCGTTCCGGCGCGTTGGAACCAGGCTTCGAGCCGCTCCGGGGTAGGTTTCTCACCGAGGTCTCCATCCAAAACAAGGTGGTTCCAAAGTCCGTGTGCGAGATCACTAGCGCGTTTCCACTCCTTGCAGACTAGTTGGATGATAAGGAGATAATTCCTGGCATCGCGATCTGGGACATCGGGAGCGTTGCATTTAAAGATCTCGCCCAAGACTTCAGCGGGGAGAGTAGTATCTCGAGATTGCATTTTGGCAGTATACGAGGTGGTGGTGGTGGTGGTGGTGGTGGTGGTGATGATGATGATGATGAGGATTTTGGTGGTGAGGATTTGAGTGGTGATTGTGGTGTGAGGTGCTGTTTTATCTGGCTCAATTTGAGCAGAGTTTTATACCCAGTTGTAGTGCTTTGACTCTCTGGACGGTGTATAGCCACACCCACGAGTGCCTCGTCGGATTGAGAGCAAAGCCAAGGAATACAATAAAACGCGTTTGCCTTGGCGCAGACTTTGACCTTCTCGTGACCGTCGCGTCCCATGAGCAGGTGCATTGCTGGTCCAAGCCACGCACAGCATACAGTGATTAGTCAATGCTTCACGAGCCAACGACGAGAATTGCTCACAGGGGAGTCGTTTCGTACACTGGGATCTGTTCTACATACCAAGACCATTGAACGAAGCAGAGGCATTCGCTCGATCCATGGTAAGACACCGGTACCCTCAGTGAGCTCACCAAGTCAAGTCCAAGCAACGTTCGGACCATACCCTCTGATTGAAAATGTCTTCACGCCACGAAAAATCCCTATACGGCCAAACCATCAGCGATTCGTGACTAGGTTCCGTTCACCGCTGTGCTTTGACTACTCCCTTGTCGCAGACCGACACTCCGTGGGTCGATGGATCAACAACGTGTCGAGAGTGCCTCACGCCAGCTTGGATAAGGTTTGTGCTTCCTTCGGACGGTTCAGGGCCATCGTGGTGGTGGGTACATCGTAAGGTGTAAGTCGGAGAAAAAGACGAGGTGTGATTGGATCAAGATTAGATTTGAAAGCGTTAATTGATTGGCTCGGATGCAGTGACATTCAAATAGCAACACACACACAAGACACGACGACAGATCCCAGTACGGTCGAAAAGGATTCAATTGAAGGTGGATTGCAAGGGGCCGCTTAGTGCGTTGGGCTACGTTTTGGATCTTGATGGAGATAGGTAAGTCTTCCTCTGCCACGTCAATCCTGAGCGCTTACCTTCTGAATCCTCCGCGACAGGATTGGCAAGTGAGGCCGATATCGATGGGATCCGAGTACTTGCTATACCGGCCATTGGTATGTACACAGTGGGCCTCCTTCCAGAGAGCTTGCCTGTATTTTTCAGCATGTTTTCACTTGGAAGTTTGGAACAGAGATGGATCGTCTATATCCGAAGGGAACGCAACTGAAGGCTGTCCCATCACATCATCGAGGGTTGGTGTTAGAGGTGTGTGTGTGCTGATACTGGCCGTATAAACTTCAATTTGGGGCTAAATGCACTGTATATCTTATCTTCCTAGTTTTCTTAGCTCAAACCCTTCTGTGGGTCACGGAATTAGTTCAACATGTTTGAACTCGGCATTTGCCGGGCAGATAACTACCCAGCTGAATGGCTGATCATAGTCTGAGACTCGCTTTCTTTCAAGTTTTCGTTTGGACACGCTGAGTTTTGGCAGATTACCAAAATCTCCCTCGTTCGAATTTAGCACTCAGTGGGATGAAATCTTAATGAGGGGTTTCAGTGTGGGGATCGCGGGTGGGCGCTTGACTAGCGCAATTTGCCAGAAAGCAGTGCTCTGTCTTGCATCACGAGGAAGCTGTGTTCGCCTCGAGGCTTAACAGCTTTGTCTGTCACCCACTTCGAGCTTCACCTACTTCGGGCTCACTCCCTCTCTTCCGCATTCGTTCTCCTTCTGCCGCTACCACCGTGAAGCAAAGAAAGCGAAACTGCTTGCCGTATTCCCAGTCTCAGTTCCAAGTGGTGGGACTGGTGAGTGCAAATCCCAAGCGCCGTGTTCGTTATTTATCCAATGATTGACGGTTTCCCTTCTTTCAGTGCAGGGCCAAACGATGAATTTTCTACAAGGGTCTCAAAATGCTCGTGTAGACCAATTGGTTGCTTATCAAGTAGAAGGGGACCTTCACGTTGGTGTGAGCGCTGAGTGGCAAAAGAGTGAGCGGACTGCCCGACCCATCGATCCCTTTGCCCGTTTGGTAGATGCTGACCTGTTGCCTCTAGGCACATGTGAGCTTCTTCAGCCCATTGAAGACGCATCCCATGCTCGAGACAGGACACGATCGCCCCCGGATTCAGCCTGTGCGCGAGGAACAAGGTTGGAGGTGGTTCATAAAGTACGCGGTTGGGCAGGCCGCTGCATTCTTGTTGAGGGAGAACCGCATATCTATTGGATGCACGGGTATGTTGGCTGTGGAAAGTCTGCTATATCCCAAGAGGTCTGCCGAAAGACGGAAACAGAGGGCAGGCCATTAGCAAGCTTCTTTTTCTTCCGGAATGCGGGAGATAGGAGTCGGATTTGGAGACTCGCCCCAACCCTCGCGGGTCAAATGGCAGCTTCTGTCCCAGAAACAGCGCCTTTCGTTCGGGCTGCTGCGATTGCCACCCCAGGGCTGAAGAACTTCCCAGTGCCCATTACCTCCGTGGCGATGCAGATGCAGCGTCTGATCTATGGACCACTCAAAGCAGCTACGGATCGAGGTCCCATCCGTTCACTGGAGAATCGACCATTCCTCATCGTTATCGATGGCCTCGACGAATGCGAGGACAAAGACAAAGTCGAGGAGCTCATTGATAGCATGCTCACGTTCTTCGACGACAACCCCTTCATTCCCCTTCGTATCTTCATCACGAGCAGGGTGGAACAGCACATTCAATCCAGACTAGAGGTTCCCGGTGTTCGCTTGGACAATCTTGTGAACCACTGTGCGGATGACGATATTCTGGCATTCCTTGATGTCCTGTTCCGGGATGCGGGGAGGCAAAACCCAGTTATAAAGGCCTACGTCCAGCGCCGTGGGGAATGGCCAACCTCCAGAGAGAAGCGGAAGCTGGTTCAACATATCGGCGGATCGTTTATTTTTGCGTCTGCGATATTCAAATTCATTATGGGATACAACACCTCGAAGCAGGATCCATCGACCCCAATGGACCGCCTTCCCCTCGCACTCAAAATGAATCCCGGTCTCGATGGGCTTTACGTGGACACGTTAGCTCGTTCCGAACACTTCCCTCACTTCTTCAACATCATCTCAACCATCGCGCTTCTCAGGGCCCCTCTTCCGACATCCGGAATCGCAGAAATCCTGGGGATTGATACGTACGAGGTTGTTAACGTTCTGGTGGACCTGCAAGCAATCTTCCAGGTGCCTGGAACAGATGACACACCCGTCACTCTCTGTCACACCTCCCTGCGCGACTTTCTTACCAACCAAAGTCGATCAGGTCGATTTTTTGCGCATCCGCGTCATCATGTCCGTCTCTACCTCCGCTCCCTTGAGCTTGAACATATGCTCCGCAGCCAGAGACCGGGCAGGACAATCCGTACCAGAGAAACTACACCAGCTATCGCCTATTATCGGAGATTCTCGATCAACCATTTGGAAGATGGACAAGACTTTCTTGAGAAATCAGAATCGGAATCGGCGATCGAACTATGCCGGAAAACACTCGACCTTGACCCGGGCAGCCCAGAGCTGGTCGATGCACTGGCCGATGTGATTTCCCGTCGTGGAGTAGCATATCGTCGAGAGGTTGAGGAGGCCATCTCCCTATATAGGCAAGGTCTTCAGCTCCGTCCATTGGATGAGGGTCGCTGGATGTCACTTTATAGGATTGCCGACACGCTCATATTTTATTTCGAATTTACTGAACACAAGGGGCCCCTCGAGGAGGCCATTGATCTGTATCGCGAAGCTCTCATACTTCAACCGTTTCCCAACCCTGATTCCTGGGTCATCCGCCTCAATCTCAGCGAGGCATTGAAATGTCGCTACAAGTGCACTGGAGTCATGGCTGACCTCGAAGAGGCCATTTCCCTCGGTTGTGAAGCGCTCGAGCTTCGTCCGTCCCCCCACCCAGATCGCTCAATCTCACTTCACAACCTTGCCGCCTCCCTCCGGGATCGCTACCTATGTAGAAAATCTATGGCTGACCTCGAGGAGGTCATCTCCCTCCAGCGCGAAGCGCTCGAACTTCGACCGTACCCTCATCCAGATCGCTCAACATCACTCCAATGGCTCGCCGTCTCCCTCGGTTATCGCTATCGCTCTAGAAAATCTTTGGCTGACCTCAAGGAGGCCATTTCCCTCCAGCGTGAAGTGCTCAAACTCCGACCATCCCCTCATTCAGGTCGCTCAATCTCGCTTCACAACCTTGCCGCCTCCCTCCTGGATTGCTACCAATGTAGCAAATCTATGGCTGACCTCGAGGAGGCTATTTCCCTCCAGCGTCAAGCGCTCGAACTCCAACCCTCCCCTCATTCAGGTCGCTCAGATTCACTTCACAACCTTGCCTTCTTCCTCAGGGATCGCTATTACTCTAGGAAATCTATGGCTGACCTCGAAGAGGCCAGTTTCTTGTATCGTCAAGCTCTCGAGCTTCGCCCTCGTCCTCATCCTGATCGCCCTGATTCACTCTGGGGCCTTTCCAAATCTCTACAGATGATGTTCCAAGCGACAGACACACTGTCGTACCTTCAGGAGGCAATAGCACACGGTGAAGAACTTCTTCAACGCCATTACCCAGCAGAGCATGAGTATCGAGTCAAGGCCCTCAACCATTTGGCGTCCTCGCTCGAAATGCTTTGCAACGCCACCAAAAAATGGGAACAAGGAGATCTGGACCGGATTCAGGCGTTGAGGGAGGAGGCGAGTGGCTTGTCAGTGTCGACATCTGATACTTAGGGTGACTCCCAGGAGCATTGCCAAGGAAAGTTGTTGAAGTGTTTCTCTATACCGTACCGGACAAGTGACGTTCATCTTGATTTTGATTCTCTTATCCTGACCTTAGCCTTACTGTTACTTGGATGGTCTGTGCATTCGATTCCTTGTAGCCTCGTCGAAGCTTTCGTTATTTTATTTGTACCTACGATCTTGATGCACCATGTTCTCTGAATCTCTCGGGTCCCAGCTGACTACCTATGATCTCCAACTGTACCTTGTCCTCGCTCACGAACAGTGTACTTTTATACTATCATATCATCCTATTTGTTGCGACGCTCCCTCCATCCTGTCTTATTTCGATTTCAAACCTTTCCAACCAGACTCCAGTTCACACCATCACCCTTATCACATACATCACATACGTCACATACAACGCACTTGTAGGCGCTCTCGACTCCGCAAGCATCTATAATACGAACTCGGTAGTAACAGGTCCCATCGGGGACTCTACGTTCCGCTAGTTACCGATTGCGCATAGTTTCCAAATCGTCGATTGCTCATGGGGTCGGCGAGGGACTCAAGCTGTTGTGGGCTTCGAATCTCTTAGTAATGCGTTGTTGAGTAGTGAGTGAAAACGGCTGTGGGCTTCAAACTTCTTGGTAACGTGTTGTTGAGGGTGTTTCCATCTTGCTTGTGCGTAATATTTTGGCGCCAAGGTGAGTAAGTCAGATAAGATAAGACAATCTCAATTGGCGCTGCAATCGGCTCGGCATTTGTAGGTGTTACGCTTTTTTCTTTCGAGTGCTCGCGAGGTTTCTAATCGTTTGAGCTGGTGTACTTCGACTCTCTGAGTGTGTGTGTGCAGGGCAGGGAGCTATGGACGGAAAACTTGCTTGGATACCCGGCATTTTGTTCTGCGGTTGAGCTATACACTGGAGAGAGAGACTCGGGGAGTTTCCCGGTCGTTTCTGTACCTCGACTTCAAGTGTGTGCCCAGAAACATATGTGGACGGAGCACTTGCCCGTATACCCTGATTTTCACTGTTCGGTTGAGACACACACTGGAGAGAGAGGCTCGACGTAACGCTTGCTTGGATACGCAGCATTTTGTTCCTCGATTGAGCTACACACTGGACAGAGAGACAGTTTTCTGGTCGTTTCTGTGCCTCGACTCTAAGTGTGTGTCCAGAAACTTATGTGGACGGAATACTTGCCTGGATACCGTGCATTTCTTTCCTCGATTGAACTACACACTGGAGAGAGGGACTCAGCTACGAGCACGACAGTGCAAGCAGAGATAGATGCACACAACTGGTGTGTGCGCAGCGTGCACGAAGTGGGCTTACGCCGCAGTATGCGACAGTGAAGCCACAGTAGACTCGGGCCGTTATGGATACACTCGCATCGTCCACAAATGTTAGAAGGAGGACTATAAATACGGGGAGAGGATGGGTGTGGAAGGTCAGAAAATCGCAATCTTCAACCAACTCCTCCAAGCTCCTCTTTTCTCAAGCAACCAACCAGCAACCCCTCCATTCGATTATTATGCCTCCCAGTGTGTTCTTTAAATTCAAACATAAAGAATCAGACGAGAGAAAAGACATGTCGGTGAACAGCTTCGAGATTGAGTCCGACTTATGGGACAAGGAAAAGACATCGAAATTTCAAGCTCATATGACCTCCGAGAAGCCTCAGATTGGAGAGAAACCTAAACATACGACCAACCTCACTCATTTCGGTCCCAACGGTAAAATAGGGAACCTACGCCAGATTGACCATTTTAACCGAGTTAGTGTCGTACAAGGTCCCACCGAGCAGTGAGTAACCAATTTTTAACAATGTTCTATCTAATCTCACCGTTTGTTTAGGTTCGTCACGCCATTCGCGGTTCGGGGTTCTACCACGTTGAGGTTCCGGGTACAGCCTAAGCCTTCTGGAAGCAATCCTCAGATGCCAATTGGGCAGTTTGATTTGACCGAGGTCGACTCGTCAGGTAGACCCAAGACGGACAAGGTAGATATCTCCATGGTGGTCCCAAATAAAGGACATCAAACGGAATGGTTAGTGAACATCGATCCCCAGTTCTGTGGTAAATTGGGCTTGGACGAGAACGGGGATACAGAGGCTACGTTGGACTTTCTCGAGTTCTGTGTACGTCTGATCTACGACGGGTACGTTCACAACTACCCAGTTCAGGTGGTGTAGGATATGGAAAAGTCAGGAGTTCGTATAAGTATTTCCCTTCAGTGTACCATTAGTTGACTGTTTTTCGTCTTTCGTTCCTGTCTCCGAGTTCTTTTCGAGTAGTGTGATAGTATTACTTGCTTCGATTTCTCTAGTGTAATCTCGCCGTTGTATTTGTATAAACCGTGCTTCAACTGCAAATTCAGATCGTTTATTCGTTCCCAATCCCATTTCAGCACACCCAGCCTTTTCAAATCGAGTTGTCGAGCAAGTAGTTTGCTTGAAAGTCAAAGGCTCGACCAGGTTTGAACTTGATTGGCGTCAAGCTCAATCGAAGTGCTAGCAGCCGAAATCTACTGGTTTTGATCCTATTTACTCACCTGGCCGATGAGGGGGTGTCGAACAAGGTGGAGTTGAGAGTCGAGGTCCTGATGCTCCACTGCTCGTAGCCTTGGTGTGGATACCGGTCGTTCCTGATTGGGACCTTTGACCGTTTTGAAAGAAAGAAAGGTCCCGGTCCCTGGTATGAACACCGCTTGGCATGTGGTTGTCTCCAATCCGGGAGTTGGGGCGGAGTTGGGGATTAGTCGTCCCATTCAGGACCCTGAGGCGCTCTTGGACTTTCTCAAGTTTTGTATGACTTTCATGGTCGAAGCGTACAAAGTGAATAACCCTACCTGGGTAACTAACGTGATGGCGGGCTAGGAATATGTATCGCCCTGCGTGTTCCAGTATTGCTCAGCCTCCTCCGACTCCTCTATGTCTCTTATACATATCTTTCCGCAATAATTTGTATGCTGCCAGTGTAATATCCCTTCTGTACTATTAGCATCCGCAGAATGTCTTCTCGTTTGAATAGTCACATATCTTACTGATTTTAGCATCTCGTCTCCGTGTTGTGAACGTCCTTTCAGCCCAGCACCATGAGTTTTCAGATCTTCTTTCGTTCCGGTCGACGTCGTAGAGCACATCGAGCGCCAACGTAGCGCTCGATGATCGATGATCGAAAGGGCAATTTGACGTCGACTTCGTTGCGATGTTTGTACCCGGACTCGCGCTCACTTGGGTATAGTATACTGCGAATGATGAAATTTATTGAAAAGGCGTGAAGCATGCTCGTTGGAGTCGAGATTTCGGTAGCCGTTTCATTTGAACTCGTTACGGCACACCCTGGACCTTTGGGTTTGTGACAATTTTCATTTTGCTCAGCATTACTGGTCGTTTATCTTCCTCAGACGATTCGCCTCCCCATAGAATTTGTTGTATTTCACTTCACTACTCGTGAATCGGTTTATGTTCAAACCCCCACCAGTTTCTACCGTGTTTACAGCACACGGCTGTGTTTCAACTTTCAAGTGTACCACTGAGAATGGCCATTTTACTGACCTCGAACGTAATTGCCAGCGAGCTAAGTTCGGTGAAGAAGAGTACTCGAACTTGCCCTGGATCCGGCAAGTGAGAGCACCAGTGAGCGTTCATTCCGCCCCTATCTCGAGCTCAGCCACGATGGCGGACGGCACGGCCCTCGAGGACCCAATGAAGGAATGATGGGGACCCGCCCCGGACCGAAAACAAGGAGATCAGAGGTCTCGGAGGTCGCGATGGCAACGAACGGAGGAGGGTTCAGCGGCGCAGAGGATTTTGGCTTCAACGACCCACGACACGACAACAATCCTTTTCACTCTGATCTCTGTTGTCGCTTGCTTGCTCGACCGCTTGACCTGCTCGCTTGTCGTTTTTTTCTATCATTTATCTTGGTTCTGATCTCGAATAATCTACCCGTCGAGGAAGAAAAGACACCCCCCGGAATCGAAGCCACGAGATCCCGAGAGACGAGCGAGGGCCCCACCGTATTCAATAGCGTTTGAGCGAGGATAGGACAGAAAAACAGGATGGTCTCTGCCGCAGTTTTGACCGAGTCGCAGCAGCTGGGTGCGTGTTTGTCTTTTTTGGCCCTCGTGGAATACACGCCCTGTTTCATTCATCGTCCACCGTTCATCTGTCGAGTCGAGAGCACTTCGATGCTGGGCAGCATGACAGAGGAGATGCAGATGCACGCTGTCCAACGAGCTTCGTCGACGTCTGCCGGATCGGTCTCGTCGGTGTCGCCATCACCGCTGCCTCCTGTGTCCACGACGGTGGCAGAACAACGTTTATCCTTACTCTCCCTCTCTTTTCTATACACCTTGTCTCATATCGTCTTTACGTTTTTCTACACGATGCTAACCACCTCGTCTTCCTCGTCGGGTTTCTTCCGTGTTACAGGCTCCCCAGACGAACACCCACCATCCTCGAACCAAGGGCAAAACAACAACCGTATGAGCCTCTCGCTCGAGGCACCCGCCTCAGCTTCCCCGTTCCCATCGCCCTCCTCCTCCTTCCTGCCCCCACCCACGCCTGGAGCGCACGAATTCGCGATGAAGCCTCCCCCCGCCTCGAGTGTCGCTGCGGCCGCTCGGAAGGCATCCGCCAACGCGTTCATGCTGGGGCTAGGCATCAACGGTACTGGATCTGGGGTGAACGGGACGGCTTCACCGAATGGTGGTGCATCGTTATCGAGGAATGGGTCTGCATCGGCTACGGCTGCCGCTCCCACCACTACTACAGGTGCTGCGTCTGCATCGCCGTCTACGAAAAGTCCTAGTGCTGCGACGCAGCAGCAGCATGCTGCATCACCTACCCCAACGACGAACACCAGTTCAACCTCGTCGTCGTCGAACCCGAACCCGAACCCACATGCCCCGGCTAACGCGATCAGGGAGGACGAAAGTGGAACTACTACCACCGCTACCACCACCTCGACCTTTTCTTCTCCCAACCATCCGTCGAATTCGGAGTTGGGTTTATTGTCTTCCAGTGTGATACCCCTTACAGCACCAGCAGGCACGACAACGACGACGACGCCGTCATCGATATCGGCATTCGGTACAAAAATAGGAAGCGGCGAGGGATCAGCTGGTGTTGTTGATATGTCAAAAAGGGTTATTGGCGAGCTGGGTGATAACAATAACAATAAGAGTGGGGTGCAGGACCGGGGGGTCGGTGTGGTGAAAACGAACGGGAATGGGAAGCAAGAAGAGGGACAGAAAGAGGAAAAGAAAGAGGACGAGAAACAGAAAGAGGAGGAAGGACGTTCTTTTGTGCCGCCACCTTCTTTGTCTTCGACTTTACCGTTACCGCTGCCTTTGCCTTTGAAGGGAGAGGAAGAGAGTGGGGGTACAGGGATGGGTATGGCCAATTCGAAAGTGAAGCCGCAATCGCCGGTGGGGGCTAAAGCTCCTTTGTCACCTTCTTCCTCCTCCTCGACGGGTCCGTCTCCTACACCCGCCGCATCCACGCCTCCATCCACATCCACATCCACATCTACCTCTCCTCATACCCAACCACCATCTACATCAACCACACACTCAAAACGGATCTCACTCCCCCCACCCTCCTCATTCCCATCCACCTTCCCCTCCTCTTCTTCTAGTACCACAACGATGCCCCCACCGCTAACCACCACAACCACACCCTCCACCACCTCCTCGCGACCCACGTCGACCTACTTCACCCCACCCGACCAAAGTCCGTCCACACCCACCCTCCCAACGATGCTCACCCGCTCTCTAAGTTCCAGCCGGCCCGCCCCGCCTTCGCCTGCTTTGAGCGCTACGGGGTCTGTGGGTGGTGGTGGTGGGAAGGCGGGGAGGAGGGTGAGTACGGCTAGTACGGCGAGTCTTACTCGTGGTTCCGGGTCTAACAACAACAACGCGAGTGGGAGTGGGACTGCAGGAGGAGGAACAGGAGGCAACTCGAGACCACCCAGTGGAGTGTTCACCCTCTCGAGAGGGAATAGTGTGAAGAGGCTTAGTGGCCTAGGAGGGGCGTTTAGGCTTCCGAGTCCTGTTAGTAGTCCTACGCAGGCTAGGTTTTGGGGGTCTTCTTCCTCTTCTCCTTCTGTTGGAGGTGGGGGAATAATGGGAGTGGGGGGAGCAATGGGGGAAGTGGGTGCACCACCGCTCAGCGCTGGAGCTGCGAGTTTCGTGAGTGAAGCGAGTACGGTCGTACCCGTCTCTTCGACTTTTTTCACTGGGAGCTCTACGACTACTACGACTGCTACGACGACGCCTTCGTCTTCTGGTCCTCAAGACTCCTTTGGTCCTCCAGGATCCTCCGCTCAAGGATTCGACGAAATGGAGCTTCGGGAGAAGGAGAGAGAGCAACAGGAGGAACAACAACAACAGAAGAACAAGAAGAACAAGAACCAAAGAACGATGTACATCAAAGTGAAAGATTTCGCCTTTGAAGAGGGTGATGAGAGGTTTTGTGGGATGGGGGAGGATGTGCCCAAGTGTAATAGGGTGGGGAGGATGAATAGGCGGTTGAGGGGGGGGAGGTTTGGGTATGGTGAGTTTGTTTTTCTTTCTTAGCTTCTTTTCCTTCCTTCCTTCCTTTCCTTCTTTCCCTTTCATCTTTCTTTTACTTTTACTTTCCTTTCCGTCCTTTCAAGTCCTCATCCCTACCGATCAAACTCACGAACTCACAAACGTACACTTACTAACCACCCCCACCCAATCAACAGACCCATCCGCGAAGAACCCAGACGGAAGACGGACGTTCTCTCAAGGCTCCTGGTCCTCATTCACCTCTACGGACATATACGAGTCCGATCTGGACGCAGCGGACGAAGATGAGGGTGACGATGATGATGAGGAGGAGGATGATGGGATGAATGGGTGGGGGTTTAGTGTGGGGTTGGGGAGGTTGAGTTGGGGTGTCCCTGCTGCTTCTTCCAGTGTCAATAATGCAGCGGGTGTGGGAGGGGGAGGGGGAGGGGAAATGCAGAATGGGTTCCCGAGTCGGTCAGATCTCGACCGTAACTTCCTCGACGACGACGACTCCCAACCACTCGAAGACCAATACTCCCAAGACGAAGACCAACAAGAAGAAGACGAGGACGATGCGGAAGACCCACTGTACCCAGGTATCTACCGCGCGCTATTCGCATTCACACCCGAAGGAACCGCCGAGGTTGGGTTACGCGAGGACCAGTTAGTGAGAGTTATTAAACGCGGAGGGGGTGTGGGGTGGGCTGTTGTGGAGATGGGGTGGAGGGCTTCGAGGGAGCTTGTAGAGGAGCTTAGGGGGAGTGGGGAGCTCGAGACTTACGACAACGATAACGATGACGATCGAGACGACGATGGTGATAGGGAGGAGGGAGGAGGGCAAGGGGGGGAGGGGAGGGGAGAGGAACAGGGAGGTGTGACGGTCCTGTTGGAGGATGGACGGAGTGTGAAGCAGGGGTTGGTACCTGAGAGTTATTTGGCACCGGTTAGGTTGGACGGGTGGGTCGACGCTGCGGGTCTTTGAGCCTGCTTGCGGATTTTCTTTTTGGTTTCGCATTTTGAGGGTGGTTTGGTACGCTGTTTTTTTTTCGTTCTTGAGTTGTAGTATACCCGTCCGTCTACTTTCTTTTCTGCATCTTTTCTCTTTTTCTTTTTCTTTTTGTTCGGTTCGTTGTGTTTCTTCATTCATTCTTGTTCACCGTTTTCTTTGAATAACCAACCACTTCTACCTCTATCGTTGGTAGTCTTCATCTGACCGTCTGACCCACTTGTCCGTCCGTCCGTCCGTCCGTTTGTTGTCTGTATGTTTGTATGTATCGCATTGGTTTCGTTCAATGTTCATTTTCCCGCCACCCACAGAAGGAAGCGAATAACCAGAGGATCTGATGATCCCGATGCAAATGGCACTGGGGCGAAAATCACCGGTGTGGGGTATGATGTGCAAATGGTGGCGCGCTCGACTCGTAGGTACGGGGTATGATCTATGTTGATCTGTGTCTATCCTTTGTATGTGTACATCCCCAAGCCTGTAGTACTTATTCGTCTTCTAGCACTAAGCCTGCGCATTCGAAACATCCTGTCCTCCCTCCTCGTCACCGAAATACTCTGGAAGGATATACGCCAACTTCTTCCTATCGTTAGGATCCTGCTTCGCCGACCTGGGCATGATACTAAACTTCATCCCACCCTTCTCCTGCAACAGGATCGCCTGCGCACCCGCCTCACCCTCCTTCTCCAACGTCTCTTGCAGATCGTCGAGGATAGCAGACAACACTTTCTTGGCAGTCGCACTGTTATCGTGGAGGACTTGGAAGACGTCGTGCGCGGTGACAGCGTCGCTGTGCGGTCTCCAGCTGTCGTAGTCCGTAGCCATCGCTACGAGGGCGTACGAGAGCTCCGCCTCTCTTGCGAGCTTGGACTCGGGGAGGACGGACATGTTGATGATATCGGCGCCCCACTGCCTGTACATGATACTCTCCGCGCGGGTGCTGAATTGGGGTCCTTCCATACATACAGCCGTCTTATCCTTGAAGAGCAGCTTCCGAGGTTCGTCGGGCGTAGAAGGCTCCAAAGCCTTTTCGATACGGGGGTACAACCAGTCAATCAGCTTGGACGAGAACGGGTCTCCGAACATCGCATGCGCTACGACGGTCGTCCCGTCAAAGAAGCTCGATTGTCGGATCCCTTTGGTACGGTCGATGACTTGGGATGCGAGAACGAAGCTTCCTGGTGCGATTTCTTCGCGGAGGCTGCCGACGGCGCTGAATGCGATGATGGCTTTGACGCCGAGGGATTTGAGGGCGGCGATGTTGGCGGGGTTGGGGACGGCGGAGGGGGAGATGGTGTGCCCGATGCCGTGGCGGGCGAGGAAGGCGACGCGGGTGCCGGAAGGGAGAGAGGCGACGGTGATGGGGGAGGAGGGGTGGCCCCAGGGCGTCAGTGGGTTCACGGTGTGTAGGACGGTGAGGTGGTCGAGGTGGTAGAGGCCGGAGCCGCCGATGACTCCGATCAAAACTGGAATAAGAGAGTGTGAGTTTGGCTCTGAGAGAATTTAGTTGGGTGAATAAGTACCGTTTTCAGACTGGGACGACATGGTTAGAGGAGAGTGGAGGGGTAAGATGGAGGTCCGAAAGGTAGAGTAATTTATTTTACGGGTAATCTTATCGTAACGCAATCTCGGAATCAAATGCATTCATATGATATGCTTTGACGGATCTCCTTATAGGTTTTCTGTCATCTTTTCGGGTACTCGGCAAAGCAATTTCAGGGTATGAATCGGACGAAGGCTCAACGGGGGCGAAGGAAACGAATGTCCGTTCATCAAGGACAGCACTCAAGGCGTTCATCACACTGTAAAATTCAAGTACCCTCGCAGAACGACAAAAATAGTCGCGTCGTCATAGACTGATCGATCAAGCAGATGACACACGCCCCGACACGTACGGCGCAGCAGGCGGCTGGTAGGTCGCACTCAGATACCTCTTCCTATCACTCTCTCGCACGCACGCTCATCGTTCTATTGTGTCTCCTAGTGTGGCGTCTCAGGAAGGAAAAGAGGACACTGGCACGCCCAAGACGATGGCAGGAAATCGAGACACACCTCTCCAGTCTCTCCTTTTGTTCTCTGTCTCAACGTTGCTGGGGCTGTTGGTTTATTGCTTCATGAGCGTAGTACGTTGCCGCTGAAGCTTTCGGACGATAAATTGGTCTTAATATCTCTCAGGCCCTGGCAGCTCCTGCGGCTTCAACAATCGTCGCAGCCGCTCACGACAGTGGCCCTTGACGAAGTGGGACCCTTGGGATGGTCATGAAGATATCCGCCGACTTGCTTCAAAAACTGCGCCAATTTACTTCTCTCGACCACTAGAATGGACTCAACAGGACCGCTCAATACATATTGCCTTGCTACTCTCCCAGTCCTGGCTTGGCGTGCCATAATGGCCTGACCACGCGATACGGCGTTATATGACTAGATGAAGCATTCACCCCCAAGTAAATTCGATAGACTGTTGAATGTTGACGGACTACCCAATTTATGACCAGAGCTTCGTTTTCATTTAATCATCGGGATAATGGCCTTGAGCACGCCGTACCCTTTCACTTCATTTACAAAGCTTAAATATGCCTGGTATACTTATTTTGTCGCAGTGAGACTACAATCGAGCCCTGGCATCCCGGTACAAAAAGGAGATAGTGAGACTCGGAAGCCAACCCGTAGAATGGCCATTAAGATCACATTAAATCAAGTCTAGGTTATTACAAGGTGAGGAAGCTTGGACAGAAAACAGATACAAGTTGACACTCACGCAGCTCCCGTAGGTTTCCAGTCGTTCGGTAGATAGCAATGGTCACTTTTAGTTATTAAATATTTATACAAATGTCTAGGTGGGCCCGAGTTTGGGTAAGGACGGTGCGGCGAAGTCGACGTCAATAAACTAAAACTTGGGCCCTTGATTCAGCGAGCGCTACCTTGGCGCTTGATCTGCTCCAAGACATCACCCGGAATGAAAAAGAAAATCTGAAAACCCCTCGTACTGGACTGATAGGATCATTCAATGCACGGAGAAGAGATGTGAACAGGAAATAAGATATATTCAAACGAGAGGAGACATAAGAAATCACAGAAATCACGACAAGCACAGGGAATAGTATCGGAGACAGATATCAACTATTGAGAAGAGAAATCGATCAAGTAAGAGTATGTATTTAATTTAGAAGCCGTGGTTCAATCGGAAGCCATCCACCATGAGAGCGACGCAGAAATGGAGGAAGTCAAAGAGCCGCTCGATATTTGAGCTGGGAGGAAAAATCCCCAACATGTCCGCAACCCCCCAATCCGGAACAGTCACATACCAACGAGAGGCCGCTGGCCGGGGAACCTGAATTCTGATAGGACTATGCTGGGCTCCGTCCCTCACACAGTGAATTTCACGAATCTCGGAATTCGCGCCATATTGAGCAGTGACGAAGAAGAGCATCGGATCTCCACCTCGCACTGCGTATTGCCTTCGATTGCTACATTGGTTGCGGAAGCGTTGAGTTCGAGGCTGCTAGGCACCGAAAAAAGCGAGGGACTTACTTTCTATTGGAGTCAATTCTTATCAAACGCGGGTCGGTGTGTGGAACGTTGCGGAAAGCTAGGGTTGGATTTCCCTGGCCTTGCACCCAGGGGCCGTCGAGGGTAATGAAACTGGATTGGACAAGCGGTACTGTTGGTGAAGGATTGAGAACCTGATTAGCAGGAAAATTCATGTTTGTTCGAGGCCAAGCATGCGGCCAGGTGAGCTCGTTGAATCGGATGGTGACATGATTCATGGGGTGCCCAGTCGTTGTGCTGGAGGCCTCAAACTCGAAGTTCAGAGAGTTGCCAGTAGCCATGTCAATAGGGTGGAGGAGAGTCTGCTGATTATTTGAGCTTGAAGAAGAGTTGGAAAGTTTTCTGGTACGAGAGAGTTGAGGAGGATTTGTGAGATTTCAGTGCGGCCTTGTCTTCGTCTTTATAGGATTTTGGACTGCTTGTCTTTAGGTCTTTAGCATTTTTGGCCGACATTCTGTACGCCCACTTGACTACTGCAGCACCAGCTCGTCTACGACACCCGCGTAAGCTTCGCAACCCATTGTGTGCTGCACAACCGAGGAGTGAAAACAGGACGCTAATGCAAGAAAGCGACGCGAGTTGGACTTGGTGAGTAGTATCAACAGCTCTCTCCATAGATTCCATATGCGATTACGAAGGCGTCGTTAACGTTGAAAGTCTCGGTGCTATCGAGTTGGCATAAGATCGCTAGAGCTGTGTATGGGCGATGTGAAATAAGCGACGCCCACTTCAACACAATTCGGGTAAATAAACCGCTGCCTAAATTCCAATCCTATCCCAATTTAGCCTCGTTCAAATAATTGGGGCAAGCCGCTGGTTACTTTGAGATGCGAGGCTGTGACAAACACATCACGACGGGACAGAATCTACAGTATGGAGTGCTAGTAGTGTGTTGACAGAGCGCCATCAATTTCCATTACGGTTTGGTTGACCTTCACAGCGGTAGCTGAGCGTCAAGGGCCTTTCATATTCGACTCTGAGGCCAATATGCGTTTCCACACTGTTGCGAGGTCTACAAACCACTTTTCAAATGACAAAAAAACCAGCCTCAATTTGGAGCTCCTTTGAAAATTGAACCCGCGTAATCTATTTCCAGATGCGTGCTGCATAACAGCACACGACCGGACGACGCCATGAACAAGTCGAGTTCTCCCACTCGATCCGGGCCATACGAGCAACTCGGAGGGGCGCAAGCGGTAACTAATAATTCAGAGTCGATTTAACGGGAATACGTACAGGTATACCATATGGAAAGGTAGCGGTAGCTGGGCTAGTTAAATAGAGACATTCCAAGATGGAGCATCGCGACAAGGAGGATGTGTATACAAAGGACAGTTAGTGTGCCGGGCCAAGTGCGATTCAGAGAAAACGGTACAGCAAGATCGTATCAAAATAATAACGAAAGCTTCGGCCAGGATACAAGGAATTGAACACAGAGATCATGTAAGTAACAGTCAGCAAGGCTATGATCAGGATGAATAAAATCGAGTTTCGAAATCAAGATGAACGTGAACATCGTCATATGTCCGGTATAGGAGAAATACGTCCACAACCTTCCTGGCAACGTCGACTCCTCCTGGAAGTCAACCTATTGTAATAAGCATCAGATGTCGACACTGACAAGCCACTCGCCCCTCCCACAATGCCTTTATGATCCGGTCCAGATCTCCTTGTTTCCATTTCTTGGTGGCGTTGGAAAGCATCCGGAGCGAGGAGGCCAAACGGTTGGAAATGTCCAACCTATCCTCATATCATGAAGGCTAGCACGAAGAGTGAAGAGGGCAAAATGCGATAAAAAGGGGCCTGCACGGGTCAAGTGAGGTGTCGGAGAGACAAGATCAGAATGTGCACAGCATGCACACCGACTAACGGATTGGCTTCTTCCACTAGTAAACCGCACACGAACCAGCCAGTTGTCGTCCCGCATCCTCCTAGATTGACTAGATAAGCAATACACACCCTTCGACACCGTTCACAAGACATATCTCTTGTTAGCCTACAGCATTTTGCTGCGGCTCTCCGGCCTTGGTGACAGACCTCGTCGCCTAAGCTGTGCCAGTGGGCATGAGGATGAACCAGGCCTCGCGACGATCAAATTTGAGTATAGGGAAGAAGAGAGGGACCTCTGTTCTGTTCGAATTGTGGTTTTTTCCAGATCCACTGGTCGAAACAGGAACACATATCGTGTATGGTCAACGGAGCGGAGAATGTGGCGACGCCGCTGGGGTGACCATTCTGTCGACAAGGAGGGCCAAGCAGAAGCATCGAGGCCACAGCGACCGAGCACAACAACAATAGAGAGACGCGCAACAGGTTAGAACAAGGAATCGGGATGCGAATAGAGGGGGAGGATAAAAGAGTGTTACAAACAGACACAAACCCAGCCGTGAGACTCGAGACCATTCTTTCCCTGCCCTCAGGTCCTAATACTCAGGAGTCCTGCCACGACGCTCATTCGACCCCATCTGCTTGATTATTGCCGCTCCAGCTTGTAAGGTCCTAACCAAGTCCTAACTTGCCACCAGGCATTCTCGCCCGCCTGAACCTGCATCATGATATACCGGTCTAGTCTAAAGCGACAGCGCTCAACAACCTCTGCTTTAAATCTGGAATCACTTCAATCCATGGATTGCACCGAGGATCGGCGCCCTTCCACCGTGATCTTCAGGATAACTCGCCTCTAGGGCGAGGACCATCGCCCACTTACCATCCCAATAGCCAGGCCCTCTCCCCCAGCCGCAATTCCGACTTTTCAACCTTTCTTCTCTGCACAAAGCATCACGGTCTCGCGAAACCGCTCTGAACAACCTCCCACTAACGCTCGTGGCCACCAAAAGCACGGTCGGTGCTCCTTCTTGCGACGATAGAATCCTCCGCACCATTGAAGGGTCTCACTAACCCATCCGCTGCATTTACACGTTCTTAAATCTCTGAAAAAGCGCCAAAACGACTAGCCTCAAACCAAAACACTCTCAGTGGCCTGCGATTCCGGGGTGGAACACCGGCGAAGTGGCTAGGAGCGTCTCAAGGTGCTTCAAGAAGCATCCTCCCTACTCTTGCCGTCAATTTCCAGAAATCCCTATTGCTCTATTGCTCGCAATCATTGTCCCCAACGAACCAATTTCTCTTCCCCCCACTTCCCTGAGCAATGGCACTCACCCTCCCTCGAATCAATACTTCGATTCGACCGGTCGAGTCGTTGTTTATATCCAGGGCAGAGCCATGATTCGCCATGCCTCCTCCCATCGCTCATGTCCCACTTTTGTCTCACCTCATTTTTAGCAAGCCCCGTCAGGGCCGGGTTTGTACCTCACCCATACTTAACATTGATCATCAACTTCGACATCGTTTACCTCGATTATGCCCATTTGACTTCGACAAAATCATTGCTTGTGGGCTCCACTGCTCTCAACAACACAATATGGACGCACATCAGATCTCTTTGAAAGGGTAACTCGCTCCCTTCCCGTTCATTAGGTCCGGATGCCCTCCGAGGTTATTTGATCCTTCTCTGCTTTCTGTTTCGATGTCCTTCGGACATGAGCTCTTCGCGTCATCGAGCCTTGAGCGGATGATCGATGTCAAGACCGGAGAGGCTTTCAGCCTGCGTACTAGCTCACGTTCACTTGCTCTCGTCTTTCGCCCACCATCCCCTACAAATTGGACGCCCCTGCAAGAACTCGAGGAAACGGCAAGGTCGGTAAGTGGGCCTATCATGATATCCCCTCTTCAGTCGCCCTTTCTGAAAAACTTACCAAACCTCTGGATCCAGCTGGGGGGAGATAGAACTTTGAGCTGCAGCTTTCAATGAGGGACAGGAGAACACGCGGTGAATCAGAAACCCTAAATTGAATCGCTCGGACACGTGCTTGGGAGCCCGAACATCGCAACTACACCACTTCTATTCAGTACAGTGTACGTCTCCCAGGCCACCAGCACGTATAGTGAGGCTGTAAAGCCTAAACTATATTCCCAAAGTGATACACCGCAGATAACGAAGCAAATCGTAGGATTCCTGTGAAGACGTGTTTGACGACAGGTGGTCACGATGACTGCTTTATGGACGGTCACTTATCATCAGAGGTTATGACAAACGTTGATAGTGATCCCAGAGGACCTTCGTTCTTTCCGGGTTTCCTCCCGTATCTTCCCTCGCGAGGCGCCTTGCAATCATCTCCAATGATCGTTCTCTTCACGTCCATCCACAGCTACCTCACGGGTCCCCAACACACTCCCATCCTACAACGAAGAATCGCGGAGAATCATGGCTGATTATTACAACCCCACCTCGCACGCTCGCCGTGCCCGAGATTTAGCCAAATACTCGAATGAACTCTGATTCCCCGCTGTCGTGTTAACACTTCTATCTTCAAGGTTTAAATATCGACCATTCGTTCCATCGGCGTTTTGTCTCGCTCACGCACTCCAAAATGTTGAAGATCTCAGTAGCCTTTGTATTCTTGGCAGCTACGTTGGTCCGTGGCGCCCAGCCTCTCTACGGTCAATGCGGCGGCCTTGGTTACAGTTCGTGCCAACTCCTTGCTCACCAATGGAAGAAAAACTGATATTTTTCATGTAGCTGGGGATGTAACCTGCGTATCGGGAGCCGTTTGCACAGCAGTGAACGAGTTCTACTCGCAATGCTTGTAGGTTGAAATCTCACAACGATTGATACGCCGAGCCTTACAAATTCACAGGCCGGGAACGCCTACGTCTTCAACACCTATAACCTCAACACCTATTACTTCCACACCTACCCCAACCCCAACGCCTACCACCCCCACGACGACGGTGCCAGCCCCAACGGGTACACCCATCGCTGGGGCCGATACCAGCACATCCGATGTCGTGGCTGCGTTCAATCAATACAACGTACTGATATCTCTACATTTCGGTACTTCGCTTAACTCACTTCTCATGACAGGTTACCACCCGTTTCGGGATTACCTTCAACCCAACAGCAATCCTCGGTGTCACCTTCACAGGGCAGACTCAATCGTTCAAAGCTGGCCAGAGCGTTGCCCGCAACGGTACGCCGCTCAACTTCTGTGGTATAGATTTTTGATCAACTTAGCGCTTCTTCCATCCATCCACAGTAACTGCCACGACCCCTCAACTCTCGCTTTATGGGATAGGAGCGGACCCTGGCCCAGGGCCTTTCGTTATTGTCATGGCCGACCCCGACGTTCCCACTCCTCAGAACCCCTCGTTCGGCCCAGTGCGTCACTGGCTCGCTGGTAACTACTACCCGACACGCACGTCCAATGTCCTTTCACCGTCCGGTACCGCCATCACGCCCTACTTCCAGCCTACGCCCGGAGTTGGATCTCCCGCTCACAGGTAGCGTATCATTCATTCAGTCGTTTGGGGTTGTTCCTGATTAAACCTTCGTGCAGGTACACGTATTTGCTGTACAAACAGCCTTCCAACTTCAACCAACAAACGATCGTCACTTCGCAAACGTCGATTGTGAATTGGAATGTTAGTCAATTCGCTAGCCGGGCTGGGTTGGGCGACCCCATTGCGGGTACCTTCATGATGGTCACTATGTGATACCGACCTGAGCGAGGATGATCTGTATTTTATTGAGAAAATGTCGTTTCGTGTACCGGTATCTCTTCATTCTTAGTCAATGAAACTCTGGGTTTCGATGAAATTCGGGCCTCCAGTTAGGTTGGAGCCAGTCCTAATCAGCAAAACCTCCATTTGACCGGGGAGTGCCGGCGGCTAAGATAAACGCACGAGGTTCCGGAGTTCGGAACCATGTTGGTGGAGCGCGCAAAATTCGGTAGCAGGGACGCTAGGGACAAAAAATCCGACTTGCCTGAATCGAACAGGCGACCCCCAGATGATCAGTTAACCATTACAGTCTGATGCTCTACCGACTAAGCTAAAGTCGGTTGTTTGGCGGGTGTCGGGCGGCGGGCATCGGGAGTGGTCAATAGTGGCTTCGGATACAGTGTCCAGTCAGCGAGTGCATCATGATTACTGACTATTTCCTTTGATTTCACTGGGTCTGAAACGCCAAATTAGTGTGCCCGGCTCCACGATATTCTGTTACTTCCAGAGCTATTTCTGCTCCTACTCCGGATTGGTAGGGCCGGCTGGCATATGATCCCATATCACGGCCTTGAAAGATCTTCAATCCCTCTTCATCGGACCAGCGATCAAAGCGCACTGGTAGGATGACCTGCTCTCGGTGACCTCTGACTAGTCGAGCTTCGTTTCAATCTTGTCCAAAAAGATCTCTAGCGAGGAATTTGATTCACTGTGCACAGTCAGGAATCTACCCCAAGAACCGCCTACAAGTCCTCCACGATACTTATATGTTACGGTTAGTACCCTTGTTAACTGGCACCGATGCCAGAGGAGAGTCCATCGGATCGACGATCACATATCCTGTAGATTCACGATGCGGCAACATTTGCTGGACGGTTGCTTCAAATACCCCTTCTACCAGGCAGCAGATCGGACCGAATGCAAATCGGCCCTTGAGAAGAAATATAACACTTGCTTCTCTCCCACCCTGCCATGTTTTCAGAAAAACTTCGCCCTTCGTCTTCGACAAAGCCTAGCGGCGCTCTCTGGTGCTCTTCTGTTTCGATTGTCGGTGTGACTCTACACTTCCATACTAGACAGCCCAAGAAGTGAAGCCGATCAGTTGAGCCACCTAGCAAAGTTCTATCGTGCTAACGCCGTCTATCGTGGTTTCAACATTTTCTCACTGCGCTCACGACGCGAAGCGCCTGTGCAGTCCAATTACGAACGCCATCTTCTCTCTTGACACAGATATCTTTTTAGCATGAAACGCTTTGCATCGGCTATTGTACATATCAGTGACAGGAATATGTCCCTTTAACTCGAAAGAAACTCACAAAAAAGCCAGGTGACGCAGGGAATCAGGACAACCAATTAGACAAGATGTTTGCGCTAGACGCTGTCTACTGGGTGACCCTCAACCCAACACGCATGTTTGCAAAAAGCTGAAAAAGGCACCATTTATGTGTGTGCCAGTGGGGATCCTGAAATTTACGCACCGCCATTGGCTGATACAAATGATCTGACAGTCAACATTGACGATGCCAAGGCTCGGCAACCCATTCCCCTCCCGACGCTGGCGGAGCCTTTTGGCTATGTATGTCGCACTGGTATTTTGAGTGCCTTCTGGTGCTTCGATCCGATTTCAAAGGACGATCACAGCGGAATTGACAACAAATCTCAAGAATTCAAATGCTTGAAGTGAGAAAGCTAGAGCCAGAGTGCGAGGTGTAAATCCAACGTCATGGTGGCGGCGGAGGTATACAGTGCCGGTCCCCGGATTGGATGTTTCGATCGGAGTTTCGATCGAAGCCTGCGTCGAAAGGGCGAGGCACTTTACCCCCGAACCCCGACACAATCCCGACGGGCAGGCCCACTGGGCCCTCTTGCACACCTGCAGTGGTGCAGGGTGGATAGATCAATCTTCTCGGAAAAGGTATGCCTTGTGCTTATCAGCGGAGGGGAGTATAGATCCCCTTGCGGTCAGACAGCCGGAATGAACAGCCATTAGGTACCGTGGACTGTTTATATAGCTCGGTATTACATACCGTCGGTGCTGTTCTCCCCCCGGATTCCTGGAAACACCTCAAACCGTTTGCGGTGTTGTTAAAAGGCCAAGCGCTCCGTGTCATTCATACCCCAACCTTTCATTCCTCCCGTCGATTCCTCCGCTATGTCGCTCCCTGAAGCCCACCCAGCACTCCCCAAGGATGCGCAGGGCAAAACGTGTCCTGTGACGGGCGCAACTCACGAGTATCGTCCACCACAAGAAGGTGACTCTCGTTCACCATGCCCTGCCTTGAACACAATGGCAAACCATGGCTACATGTACGTACCTCTTCGTCACTCACTCCCGGTGCCCTTGCAAACGAACGTGTTGGTTCCGACAGCCCTCGAGACGGAAAACGTATCACCCCATGGCAGATTGTCAAAGGCCTGAGAGAATGCTACGGGCTCACCACCGGTTTCTCCATCTTCCTGTCCTACGTCACCTGGATCATCCTCCGCAAAATTGGCCCCGTCGACCTCTACGAAATCGGGAAACACAACGCCGTCGAACACGATGCCAGTCTCGTGCACCACAACACCCCCGCAGGCGAGATCTACGCGCCCATCGAGATCGACCGCGAGCTTCTGGACGAGTTTGAGAAGGAGGCACGTACGGAGGTCGAGGTCGACGTGCCCACGAGTGATCCCGAAAAGACGCGAAAAGAGAAGCTGTCGTTGTTGACCATCACCGATGTAGGACGGGCCCGCGTGCGCCGAGAGAAGGAGTCGCCTCTCGATAAAGTCCACGCCGAAATCGCTCGCGGAGAAGTTGCTATCATTCTCGGCGTTTGGGAGACGAAGACGAAGGAGGTTACTGGGACCCGGATGGACTGGCTCAAGCTATGGTTGGGGGAGGAGAAGCTGCCCGAAGGTTGGAGACCAACGAAGAAGGTTGGCATGTTCGAGACCATGAAGCGTGCAAAGGGAATTCGAACGGCTGCTGAGGCCATTCGCAAGGAGGAAGCAACACCTGCAACAGAGCAGTAGGGGCTGGACCGATTTGCGACGATCCTTTTTGCTTTGCTATGATCGTCCCATCTGATTCGTACTCATATTTAATGTATCAATATATCTTTAGCCACCATCTACTACATAGTTCGCCCGGATTACTGTATACCATCTGCACCTGATTAACATAGTACCTAACGTATCGTTTGATTCAATTGAAGCAGTTGTGCATTCTGACAACCGGTGTTAGTACTGCGACAGGGAACCATTGACAAGGGCGCCGGTGTGAGCTTTTCAAAATGATCGTCTCTCAGCGCTTTTCTTTTGATGAGAGCAACAGCGACCCTGCCAACAGGCCACGTTTGGAGTGAACGTTCAACGAAGAAGATATGGGTTCTCAAAGCCCCACCGATCCTTTGAGCTTTGTGCGCGCCATAGGCCAAAATGAAAGGTTGAGCCTTATTCCTATCCATGACGTCGTCCGATCCACTATGACTGAGCATACGCGTAACCCAGAGCTTCCTATCAACCGAGACGAACGGACGAGAGCCCACTGAATGCTTGGAGAGGCTTGGAGTCTAGAGAATTTGGGGGTTCAGCGTGATGTCCGGACGACCGTGACGGGATTGGCCTAAAAACAAGCTGTGCCTTTCTTCCTTTCACCTTCCATCTTCGGGGTCCCTACCCAGTTAAAAAGAATTTGGTTCCAGAGTCCACGTACATATATATGTAGCTGGGTCCAATCGTTCTCGAACGTTAATCTATTCGGCTCCCAACGTCAGTGTGTTACTTCCAACAGGTTCAAGGTCGGAATCTGTTGTTGGGAACGGTGAAAAGAAAGTTCAAGGGATCGGCGAATCGGCGGCCTGTACATCGTAACCATATCCATATACATACTTACAAGATTAGGTCCCGTTCATTTCATGATCAGAAGCCAGGTACTGAGAAGGATGCGGCGTACGTACCCTTTTACCTACTTATCTACAGGTACGCAGAGTGGAGCCCATTCAAATCCATGCCAATCTTGACGCCATGTCATGTCAGACCGCAGAATGTTCATCCATCCATCCATTGAACTTGATTTGCCGCTCACTCCAAGTAAATACATACTCCGGTTTGACAGTGAGGAGGTGTCACGGTTCAAGTTCCTCTTCATGTTTCATTTAACCCCGTAACGTCGCTCGATTGTCAAGTGGCTCTGTCCCCTCTGTCTGCATATGTAGTTTAACTTCAGAACTTGATGTTACGGTATTACGTTAGGAGGACAAGAAAGACTAGGACGATCTAACGGGCATTAACGTGGGGCATGACTCATGTTCCTATACCGAGCACAACTTGGATGATCACAAAAGCACCGTTATCGCGAAGAAGGTCTCTTCGACAGAATATGCACAAACTTATGTACTACCTACCGCGTTCCCGAGTCGACTCGTACCCTCCCCTCCTTTTGACCACTCTGAGTATGTATCCGAGTCCCATTGAATGGAAGTCAGGCTCATCCTCATCAAACGGACTCCCTCCCAAAGTCCGTACTCAGAGTAACGTCTTTCCACCGCGCTAGATTTCTTACATCCAAATCCAAATCCTCTTTGACGGATTCGAAGGCGTCCGAACCTAGTACGAGACTCGTCGGAGACGGTGTACTTGATGAGAAGACGCCTGTCCCATGGACCAAGTCGGCGAGTACCTCAGCGGCTTTGGTCGGGTCGCCTGGTTGGGCTCCGTCGTAAGCTATGTGGCAAAAACGTGGATAAGTAAACGTTCGGTTTCTCAGTTCGGGGTTTCGAGTACTAAGTGAGAAACTCACATCCAAACCGACCCGAACCCTCCTTCACCACTTCCGCGTAATCCGAATCCCTCCCTGAACGTACACCAGGCACGAGCTTCTCCCCGCTCAAAATGGGCGTTCGGAAGTTGCCAAAATCCACACAGATACTTCTTAAACCCAGCGGTGAGATTTCGTTATGGAGTGACCGAGATAAACCTTGATTCAACCATGATTGCGTTCAAATTCAGCCTCGACTAGTATAGTTATTAGGCGGAACTTGGTGACCCACCTCGCATCGCCCATTTGGAAGCGCCGTATATGCCTGAATATGTGAGTCCTCTGTATGTATTCAATCAAACTCTATTAGTGAACTTGTGCCGTGGCGAAAAAAGGGAAAAGGGAACTTGGGGGGAAGACACTTACACCCACCCAGCGACCGAACCGGCCCACACGACCGTCCCCGTCTTCCTCTGCCGCATGTACGGCAAGAACGCGCGTGCGACGTTGAGCGCTCCGAACAGGTTCGTACTATAATAAACAAATCAATAAACGAACGAATAAGAGGGGTTGAGGATAAGATAAGACTCCGATGTGAAAATAAACGGGAGAACGAACGACTGACTCACTTGAACTGAGCAAACGTCTCTTCAGGCGTACACTCCTCTATCGGTCCAACAAGGACATACCCTAAGAGAAACTTCTCAACACTTTCTCTCACTCACTCACTCAACCCCTCGCCCACTCACTCACCTGCATTATTAACCACCACATCCACCCTCCCCCAAACCCTTACAACCTCCTCCGCAAGCTCACTTATCCGCTCCAAAGGCGCCGTAACGTCCAACTCGCGTACCGCCACTACACCCCTGTCGATAGCGTCTTGGAAATCGTGGGTGAGTAAGGGGAGCGAGTGTGAGCGGGCTGTGGCGATTATGATGTCTCCTCGGGATAGGAGGGCGTGGACGAGTGCTTTGCCTAGACCTGTTCTGTCTCGTTGGAAAAGAGAGAGAAGGGTTGGAAGAGTTGGTTAGTTGAGGAAGACGGAGGGAGGAAGGGAGGGGAAACGTACGAAGCTCCAGTTACGAGCCAAACGAGCTGCGAATCCTTCAATGCGCTGCTAGACATAGTCAGTATCTGGAAGAGCGGTTGGAATTAAACCGAGAGGACAAGCTGAGGCTCGTCCTTTTAACCGTGGATCCAATTCGCAGCACGCTGTTTTCATACGGTCACCTCTATGCATCTGACTCAACGCATTTACGTTCCCGACGGTCGACCACCGTTTCGCTCAGTCCAGAGGAGCTCGAGGATGGCTAGACGAATTAGTCGAACCGAGACTCATTCCGTTCGGGGTGCGGTTTTTGGCGGTACTCAGTGCTTGCTTGTCTGCTTCCGAAGGGTTGGTTGGTCAGTTCGTGATGAAGGATGTACCGACGGGATACCTAGATTGGGTACCCGAGAAGCGGAGCCGGCGGGGAGACTTTGGATGTGACTCGGTTGAGTCAATCAGTCAGTAGATAGTGTGGAATCTGGGAGACGATGATATGACGCAACTCACGACTTGGCCAAGCAACAGATCTCCATCATGGAGTCGGCCAGTCCTCTTCACGATTATCAAGCAAAGAGCGAACCACGCACGCGTGAACTATTCCAACATCCGTTCATACATACATGAAAAAGAACCGAACATCCATCCCTACCCCCGAATCACCCCACCCCCATCCCTCCAACTCCCATCCAAAGCATCCTGCACCAAAAACTGATACCACAAATACGCAATCGGGGACGTAACCGCATGCCACATCGCATGCGCGTCCAGCACGCCCGCCCACGGTGGAAAATCAAACAGCTCAAGGCTCGTAGCAGCCGTCGTAAGCGCTACGAACAGCCCTGCCTTCCACGCAAAGTTCGGTCTGTACGACTTGGGTCTGTTCGGGTACCTCCTTAAAAAAGACGCGCTTGAAGGGAGGGAGTAGAGCGTCCAGAGGAGGTTGTGCAGGAGCCCGAGGATGAGGTTGAAGATGGTGTTGTAGGTGTAGTCGAATCGCGGTCCGGAGGTTAGGTAGGTGATGTGGGCTGCGTAGGTCAGGAGGAAGGTGAGTGCGAGGGGGAGGTTGGGGGTTAGAGTGGGTTTGGGTGAGCTGGTGAGCTTTGGACGTTGGTAGAGGTGGAAGAGCCGGATGAAGGTGTAGTAAAGGGCGCTGAGGATCGCGAGCGCTGCTGAGAAGTAGTCCAGCTTCTCTGTGATCGGTAGGTCTGCGAGGAATCGAAATCAAGGTCAACAATTCCAAGTCGCCCTTATATATGATGTATCGACGTACCTCGTGTGTGAAACACCGCTGACCAGATCCACGCGTTCATACTAAGCACCGCCCAACCAAGATACAGCTTCTTCATCGGATGGTCATTCGGTAACCTCCTCCTAACAGTCTTAAACCCCTTCCAATGCGCCCACAGATTAAACACCGAAAACACCACCGACGCAGGCTCCTGCATGCCCGCATACCGCCAAAACGGCCACTTGCCATAGTACTGCTCTACAGGCCGCCCAGACGCAATAGCCTTAGCCGTAATAGAGTGCATGCAAGTGTATTTGCAGTCATCTTGACACGACCAACGTGTGAGGTATAACGAGAGTGGGATGGGGTTAGAGCCCCAAGTCGACGTCCAGCTGCCGTGGTGGGGCTGGCATTTGGAGATTGCGCAGTTGGCGGTGCAGGTGGTGAATTCGAAGGATCTGTCGCCTGAGGATGCGAGGGAGAGCTGGGAGGCGTGGAGGAGGATGAGTAGGTGGACGGGGAGGGAGAGCAACATCGTGTTGGGTTCCCACAGTGACAGGCCGATGAGATCATGGGAAAGCGTGCCAAGCGGACTTGGATCACAAGTCTTTGAATACAAAGCAGAAGGGAGTACACAACGACACGATCTATCGACGAGTACTAAGCCCTCATGTGTCCATCTCTAACAAAACTCTGCTCCTCCAACTCGATTTCCCGACTACCTTGAACGAGATCACAAGGCTGGCAACAAACAGCAGTCCCACAATCCTCAAACGCATTTCCACGGATATTGTATCTCTCTCTAATTTCTGTCCGCGTGAAGATCTAGATAAATATTGTTAGCTACTCAAATTCACCATCAAAAAGAGTGCAGGCTGCATATCGAGACAACAATTCGTAAGAAAGGGAAGACTCTCACCTGCAAGACCCAAGCGACGTCAAGCACGACTTCCAAACACACTTCAGGCCACGAATCGCGCGTGCATATCTCGTGCGGGTCGGGAACAGGTTGGCCATACCGCTCCAAGTGTCTAAGACGGCGTTTATTCCGTGCGTGTGCGAGGCAGGGACACATCGTCGCGAGACAGCCTACCCATGCGTACGGTAAAGGAAGAGTATCAGATTACATCCAACACCTAGGGAACGAACGACTCGACTCTACTCACAGGTCCGGACGTCCGCAAAACACCCAAAGAGACCGAAACTCCAACCCCTCTTTCCATCTGCACCTAGAGGTTTGTCCAGCGCGTTTCTGTTCCCGCCACCGCTGATTGACATGGGCGCTGTGCCCATGTATTGCTGTTGTTGTTGGTTCGGGGTAGGGCCTTGGTGGACTTTCGGTTCAGCCATCTTCGAATAACGCCCGGGTGGTGTGCAGATGGAGGGGGTAAGAAGACAAACGCACGATGGGGAGAAGTAAATACGAAAACAACGTATGAGACCGTCTCAGTCTTTTTCAAAATCGTGATCGTAACTCCTGTTCCCTTGTTCTCTTCTCCTGTCTTAGGTTCACAAACGAAAGTGAAAATGATCAGCAAGTACATTCGTGCCTCTGTTATCAGTAAAAAAAGTCAGTAGTACCAACCAACGAGGACTTATACCGACATAAAAGCTCTCTGTGTGACGCCCGCTTTGATAAGAACGTGGTAGCCTTTGTGCATCGTAAATAGGAGACGATGGTAGGCGCGCGTTAACATCGGCAAAAAGGTCGAAACAATATAATGGAATTGTATTTCGTACCTAGAAATATATGCCTTGCCTAGGATTGTAC